>JANHGB010057645.1:428-29733 GCA_026283785.1 Coracopsis vasa
CCTGCGGTTCCTCTCGTACTGAGCAGGATTACTATTGCAACAACACATCATCAGTAGGGTAAAACTAACCTGTCTCATGACGGTCTAATCCCAGCTCATGTTCCCTATTAGTGGGTGAACAATCCAACGCTTGGTGAATTCTGCTTCACAATGATAGGAAGAGCCGACATCGAAAGATCAAAAAGCAACGTTGCTATGAACGCTTGGCCACCACAAGCCAGTTATCCCTGTGGTAAATTTTCTGACACCTCCTGCTTAAACCCCAAAAAGCCAGAAGGATTGTGAGGCCCCGCTTTCACGGTCCATATTCGTACTGAAAATCAAGATCAAGCGAGCTTTTGCCCTTCTGCTCTGCAGGAGGTTTCCGTCCTTCCTGTGCTTGCCTTAGGAAAGTCTGGTTCCTATACTAAAATGGCAAATATGCAATGGCATTGTGTTCCACATCAAAATAAACTCCTACAAACTCTATGAAAGATAAAGTGGGGCAGAGGAAAGGGTAAAGTTGTGCGAGAAAACCTTGGGAAAAAAAGAAATCTCAGCTAGAGGTCTTACCAAGACAATGGAAATAAGTAAATTATTCCATGAAACTTCCTTTACCTAACATATGAGTTCTTTTTAGAGACTTGGCTAGATCCAAAACTAACATATTTGTTTTATTTAATGCTTTCTTATCCTCAAAGCATGAGGAGACTTTGATAACTGAAAATAGGCTGATATCTATATACATATTTGTTTTAAATATTTGAAAGGGGACATGGAAGATCAAGCACAATGGTGAGATAAAAGAGCTCAGTGTTTTCTCTTCAGGACTCTTGAGCAGCAGTTTGCTCACAGCATCCCCTTCTGGTAGAAAGCCGTAAACTGGGCAGAGATGAGGTAAAACTTAATTTGCAGTTAATTTATATAAGCAGAATGTGACTGTAATGCTCTTTGGCAGGCTCAGCCTCCTCTAAATCCTGAAAAGTATGGAGAAAATGTAAATGTTATCATATGTGCATATCAGATTATCAGATGGATTTCAGATATTTTTGATCTTTGGCTCGCTGCTAGTATCTCGCATGAACATAAATTGTATTTTAAAAAGCAATAAAAGATTGTATTTCACAAGAACTGTAAATACTCATACTTTAAAAAATATTGGCTTTTTTCCTAGGAAACCCAGTTCACTGAAAGAAGAAAATGATTTTGCTTGTATTTACAACACATTTTTCAGTGAAATTTACATCGCTGGCATCTTCCTAAAGTATTTCTTCTGTAAAAATAAAAGCAGTATCTAGCCTAATTTACCCTAAAAAAGAAAATATTGCACAGTCTTACTTTTTTTTGTAATGGAAACCTATTTTGGTTTCGGTTTTGTTTTTCAAAACCCAGTTACTTATACTACAAGAGCTATTTGCATTCGCTGTAACTACTTGCACATGCATGTGCTCTGTTTCATTCAAAATACAGAAGAAATGTGAGAAAGCAGAACATCCTGATGCAGCTTCTAGGGAATTCTGCAAGAGCAGGAAAGAGCCTGATGAATAGTTTCTCCTTTGGTCTCTTGACAGAAGCCTTCAATGACAGATTGAAAAACAAGGCACACAAACCACTGCTGTTACTTACAGTGACAATGAGCAGAGAAATGGGGCTGAGTGACAGTGTCCAACCTTTATGACGCAGCCAGGTAGAGCTCAGAATACACAAAACCCCACTTCTCTTGTGGAATTGTGCTTGATTATTACAGAACTGACATTCTTCTCTGATCTGCTGTGTGATTCTCCTCTTTCTTACCACAGACGTATCTCACACAAGGTATTTAGATGGCAACTGCTACATGCAACTCACGTGTTATTAACTGAAAACAAGCCAAAACAGCTGACAAGGCCTAGCCAGTCAGATGAATAATATTATGAGAAAGGTTAAGTCATATATAGAAAAACAAATCCGTATTAATTTCCTTATGTAGTGAGAGGACAAGGAGGAAACACTTTAACCTGACAGAAGAGATTTAGATTAGACATTAGGAAGAAATTCTTCACTATGAGGGTGGTGAGGCACAGGTTGCCCCGAGATGCTGTGGCTGCCGGGTATTACAGTACCAAAGGACCCATTCAGGAAATACATGAAGGGTGAGACAATCAAAGTCCTGAGCAGGGAATAAGGCATACAAGAGTCACTTTCATCTGCTTTAGACCTGGAAAAATTATTATGGAGCTTCTGGGTTATTTCTGAGGCTGTGTGCAGGAGATGTACAGAGGACCCATTCTGGAGCCTTCTGAGCCTAGGGGAAGACTTTTCTTGATCTCAGCAAGTTTTGGATTAGATCCTTGTTTTCCCTGTGCTGCTGATACATTCGCAACTACTGATATTCTCATGTGTCTCTGGACTAGGAGACACAGGAAAATGCCCTGTAGTGTTTATCATGAAATGAACAGGAATGCTGCTGTAGAATAAATGCAGAATTTCTTAACTGTGAGAAACTGCTCTTGAAAACACACAGGTATGATTTGTCGGCTAGAAGCACAAAGGCTTGTGAGCATTAAAAGAGATATGTAAACCCAAACAAGACTCAAGTACCTCACAAAAGACGTATTTCAAATCCTACCACTCATCTCCACTTGCTCTAGAAACCCAGTCACCCTGAGGGTCTGCAAAGTGAATATAATCAGGTAAATGCAGAAATCTGCACTGAAGGGCAAACCGTCTGTTTGCAAGGAGATATTAGGTACCAAGATGTTTCAAAGTTAGTTTTCGAGAGAAAATCATGTTTTCTACACGCTGTGTTCAGTACATCAATAATAAGTAACTGATGATGCCATTTGCATTAGACTTTCTTCTATATGTAAATGCAATCAAGCTGCATTGTATATGGCTAGATTATTGTTAATTGGCCACTGCTGAACAGTTTTCTAATACATCATTTCAAGTGAACTTTAAGGATTATGAAGTTATTTGACATTTTTTAGCTCACCGAACCCAACTAAGGAATAACTTCACGTGTAGTAATACACTACAGTAATAATTACCAACAAAATGTCTACAAAATCTTGCACTTCCCTAAGGTAGCCTATCATAGTATAAGCGTTTAGCAAGCAAAAACACTGAAACCAAATGTTACTGATGAATGAAGTTGCCGTATTTTCATAGAGTAAAAATCCATTTAACAGGTTGGTATTTGAGCAGTCTGCCCTTTTACTCATTGCTAGTGAGCATTTTCAGGAGGAATGTCAGCATTCAAACGCAATGCTTTTACTTCCACATATGAAAAGTCATCTTCCCTTTGGAAATGTGCCTTAGCACCTACTGTTACAGTCTTAGAAGATCTTGCTGCAGTATGTGCACACAGGGGACAGACACTGGTATAGAAATCAATGGGACTGCCTTCTCATCTTTGCCCTGATCTGCTCTGCAGCTTGTGTAAGTCAGGTCACATCTGTGACTGTTTCTCCCACAATCTTTTGCTTAAAGCATGTTCTTTAAAAGCTCAGTGGTGTACAGAGTGGAGTAGGGTGGGCTAGAGATGAGCTCAGCTCCTATTTATGTCTCCTCTTCACCTGCAGGCCTGCCTGTCTCACTGAGACAGGCTCATCCGCATATTGCCGCATCTGTAGACAGCCAGAGAAAGCAGAAGCAGATGCAGAGCAAAGCAAGGTACAGGCGATGTCCTGTAACTGCAGCTGTCCTTGGGTGAGGGAGTTATTACCAGCACCATGAACTTTGTGGGTAGATGGCATCTGAGGAAAGTGCTGTACCACTGCCATCAATACTGAGCTGGCTAACCCTAGAACAAATTATGTCATCCTTCTCGTGAGGTGTCAAAATTTCATTGTGCTAATTTTGTTACTGCTAAGGGGCTTGGAGATGACCTTGAATTTTGCTATGATAAACGCAATGCACAAGTAAACCAGAAAAACCAAGGCATGCTAGTGAATGAAGCACATTTTTCTTCCCCTTAACTTTTACAGCATAGGGAACCAGGGAACTGGGAACTCCAGTTACTGAATATGTGCCACAGTAAGACATGTATCAAACACACAGTAATGATGATGGTAACAATAATAAAAACGCATGTCTTAGATTCCAAATCAGTAAAGTCCGGAAGCACATAAAACTTGAAGCATCTCTATGATCCCACTGAATTCATATACCTGATTAACTATAGTGTTGCGCTGGGGTGACAAAAAGCTCATAAATTTCAGAGGGGAATTTTTGCTGAAACAGTGAACTTCAAGTGAGCATTACAAATTATTCATGGAAAGGAATTTTAAATTCAGATTTATAAATCTGTGCATAGGAAGGCTTCTGAGAAATGAATAAATCTTTAAATAAGAGAAGAGAAAGATATGATGTAAATTGTCCTATTTCCAATACGAAGTAATGATGAAAAACTGCCTATGAATAGCTACCAGTGTTTCCAGTACTGTTCAGCACTATTCCTTCAATAATTTAGACTTCACAGTACTCTCCTCACATTCCTTCCAGAGACCAGAGAGACAAAGAGACAATATATGTTGAGTAAGTTATTAGAATTCAACTAGTTTACTAAGCATAGTAGTTAACAATGTAACCAACTTGTTAAGTGGTTAAAACCCAACTGTTGATGAGTTTTCCATTTTCCTTTTCTTTTTCCTTAATATTTATTCATTTTTTTCCTCAATTGTCCATCCCAGCTATTCTCATTTCATAATCACAAGAACTTGCATAGCTTTGTCTTCCTGCTGCTAGGAGAGTTTTGTTGGTTCGTTTCACTGTTTTTTTTCTCTTGGAAGTATAAGTTTGCTAAGAAATCGTTACATTCCTTGACTGTCCCAGGTAACATTGTCATGTATCACACCTTCATCTTCTTTTTTCTCTTTTTCCATTATTTTTCCTGGGATCACAGATGAAAAGCTGGGGGTTTGAAACCTCTATCCCTTAAAAAAATAGTAAAATTTGAGGAAAATTTTGTGCTACTTCTAGAAATTACCCAGGTTCCTTATTACATTTCTATATTCTTCCCTCAATACAACTGTTTTCCCACAGAAATGCATTTTTCACTCTCTGTTTTAAAGCAAGCACAATACATAGAAATCTACTACTTTTCTAATTTTGGAGGCACTGTTCTTATCTATAGGTATTATACGTATTATACATACATTATACATATGCATATAGTGGAATAGTCCTATAGTGGAGTATGTCCTATATAGGAGATGAGCAGAGCTGCTCACCCTGCTTTCCCTGGCTGAAGGGCTAGGTAAGTTGTGGTGTATTATACTACACACAGTCAGCTCAGCAGTTCTTTTGCCCTCAAATCCTGGAGCGTTGGTGTTGCTCAGATCCCCATGACAAATGAAAGATGATGCCAGCTGTAATGCCTCATGGCTTTTCACATGATCTGCCCATGGAAGGAAGAACTCTGCCTAAGAGCAGCATAGGGAAAAGTCATATCCCCTCTTCCCTCAAATAGGGAATATATGTGAACTGAAAATAGTCGAGAATTTTGCAACTAAACAGGGTTTTGTTGGGAAATGCTTCGTTGAAGTCAAACCTATATTGAGGGATGAATTAAGAGGATGTACTTTGAGGAAGGGTCTTCAAAAGGGCAGAGGGCTTTTACTTCTATTTTTTTGGTGGGTAGAACTGACTCTTAAGTACCACTGCCTTTCCACTGTAACCATACTAAACTTCACAGAGTGCAAAAGCACCTCCCAAGTGTCCCCACTTTCCACTTTTAAGTATCACCATCATTGCTTTGTCTCAACAGGACTTTTCTCTTGTCATGGGAAGCTATTGCAGTCAGTCCTTTCCACACTGGACCTTGCCTCGTCTCTCCAGTTCAAAAAGTTAGTCTGCTACCCATCTGAAAAGGATTAAAAGTACAAACCAGAAGCACTTGAAGGCTTGAAGGTTTTTATGGATGTTTTTATACATTACCCTTGAAACATTCTGTGAGAAAAAAAAATATCTTCTCTCACTTTCCCAATTTTTGACTGTTTTGCAGACTGTTTTGTAACCTTTCCATAGTACACACAGGCTGATCTTTCCTAGTCAGCTAATGATGTGCTTCTTTCTGGTGGTAGGATAAAAGAGGCCAAGTTCAACTTAAAAGCTGAGAGTAAAAATGCAGATTTTAAAATGTGTATTTAACTCTTTTGTCTCCTTTTCTCCAGAAAAGGCTCTGTCTCAGGAAGCCAATGTGTACAAGGCCTTAAGAAGTGAAGATTTCAGAATGTCAGCGACTTCCTTGCATTGGGTAAAATCAGAATTTCATTTCACAGCCAAGAAGGGACAACTCAGAATTGAGGAGATATTTTAAGCAAGTATTAATTATTCACATGATAATGACTGCAGAAGCAGTATCCTTTACAGGCTCTCTTCCCCTCTAATTTCAGGGCAATTCTTGAACCTAGCATTTGCACTCTCCTCTATTGTATTAGCTCTTGTTTTTCTAAGCATTGCTGTATTTTTTCTGGTGAGAACTGAATCTCTTCTTAGAGCATCTCCAGCTATGCAGTACATGCTTTGCATGTCTTCTCCAGTCATCCTCCTTCTATGGAAGCTATTTTTTTGCTAAGAATGAGGAGAAAGCTTCTGCACACAAAGCCAGCTAAGCTTTGCAGTAGATCTGAAGACACCCCTGAGCCTCTATTACTAAAGGTTTTAAGAAGAAGGTTGTAAAAATGCATCAGGGGTGAAGCAGTCAGATGGATAGCACAGCTTGCTTCTTGAGGACTGTACCAGTCACTCCTAATTTTTAAACTACTTTCTTTCAGCAAAGATCTGAATTCATATATGCACAACATGGTTGTCATGCATCCCTTACCCCCTGTATGTCCCATCAGCTGAAATAAGTGACTTCAAGGACTCAAATCTCCCTTTTGTGCACTTCATTCCATTCCTTTGTTTCAGCCAAATCCATTAAACCTAATCTTTTTCCTACACTGACACTACTTTATTGTCTTTTACTGCTTTTTTGTCATTGTTTAGTTTGTCCTTTCTCCATAAAATTAACTATTATCATCACTTAAACATCAGCAGATGTGAATTCTTTTTATACCCTTTTTTCTGACTTCCAGGCTCACATCCCTCACTTTTTCTAGCACATTTTCATTCTAGTTCTTCTTTCTTTGTATGTGTCCACCTAGATAGAAATTGTCTTTTATTTCTTTCTTGGTCTAAGTACTGCAGTTTCCTTGAGCATTCTGCAACACAGCTGAGCACGTATTTAGTTTTCAATAGACAATTAAATGTCCTTGAATTCACTCAATATAAGCAAACACTCAACCTTAATTAAATAGAAATGATCTTGAACAACAGTTTAAGACAGAGCATGTCTATAAGCATTCTGAAAAATCTGAACCATAGGATTTAACTTTTATTTTTCCATAAAGATTTGGAGAAAAATTTTATGCACTAATCTTGAAATACGATATAGTATGTTGCAGAATGCTATTCACACATCTAACCATAGTTATCTAATACTATTGTTCAGAGGCATCCACCTTGAACTCATATGAGGCCTGGTGGCAATCTGCTCTTCTACATCCAGCAGCAGCTTCTGCATGCATCTAAAGCGGCAGTACACAGTAAGCAGTTTCAACCACAGCACCTTTACTTGTACCTGGTTTTAACGTCTATTTTGACACTCCTATCAGTGTACTGATTAAAACAAGCCAAGAAGTAGAGTCCAGCCTCTCGTTTCAAACACCTGCAAAAGTCAGGAAGGTCTCAACTGTAGTATTGATTTAGGCCAATGTAGCCCAGAAGCACTGTATCTTGTATTGATTTATTAAATTAAAAAGAAGACAATTGTCTTCAAACAGAAATAAACACGCTGAAGTGATACAGAGATGCCTACAATCTTTTCTGAATTCATCAGCAGATGCTATTATGAACTACACAGCTACTACCAAAAAAGCAAGAGCATCTCTTCCCCCATATAACAATCATTGCTCCAATTGGCCCAGTTTTATTTTTTCCCTGTCTCTTGCGCAGGATTTTGTTCTAGATGGCCCAAACGTGGCTGTGCTGAAGGAAAGAGATGATAAAACAGATAAGACATGGAGCTATCAGAAGATCTGAAGCTATGTTCCTATGAAAATATCTCAACTATGACAATGTCTCAATCAATCTTCAACACTTTTTCAGTTAAAGTGAAAGTAAGGTTCTCTCTACTGTTCTGGGCTGAAGGCTTCTCTTTATTGTGTGATATAATCAAATTGCTACTCAGCTGAATTAAGCATTCAGGATTACTTTGGCATAACTATTTCAATACTTTTCTAAGAGCAGCAAACCTTTACAGTTTTACATTTCTAAAAGAGCTTATAAAAGCATTCACATTCCTGGGAAAAAAAATCCTTTGGGGAGGAAATTTTATGGTTCAGAAAATTTGAATGGAAAAAAAAGGTCACAGAAATGTGAAATCTTTACCTGATTTCAATAAAAAATATTGCTTACAATGGATATATGGTTAAGGGATTGTATAAAAGAATATTCAGGTTTATTTTGGATAATATAATTGTTTTTTACTGTTTTACTGTTAAAGATGATTCTATTGCTCTCCTCTATTTTAGAGTCAGTTTAGTAGAACTTTAGAAAACAGTCAGTGTGCCTTTTAGCCGGTGTTAAAGAAACACTAAACTTAGTGAGGTTATGTATGTCTAAACTGCATACAGTTACACAAATGACTGCTAAAATCTGTGGTCGTATACATGCACAAATTTCAACATATTCTTCTGCCAAATTCCAAATTTTACTGGACAATCTGCTTCTAGCAAGGACACATTTTCTCAAATTTCTGCTCTCAGTTACATCTTTTGTGCATGAAAAATTCCATTTGACTGCTGTCAGAAAGGTAATTGTATCTCTTACAGCCTAAGGGCTCTACTCTCTTCTCCCTGAGCTGATATAGCTCTCATCCACATGAATGAAAATTAGGCACACAGGGGGTGAGAAGAATTGAACTTTTTTCTGCCATGCCATGGTGAAATATGTGCCAGGATGTGGGATGGATTTATTCTTCCTCATGCCCCCCTTGCAGGCTAAAGGGAGCTTTCACATTTTCTCCTTTCACTTTCTTAGGCACTTAATATAAAATGAAGGTTAATAAGCCAATGCTGAGATGGTTTGCTACCGCTCTTTTTGTTACTAGGATAGAAAGTAAGATAATCTCTGCTGAAATGTAAAAGTTTAACTGTTTCCATTCCATTTAGATTTCAGGAAAAGGAAGCAAAGCTTATCTTTCTGTCCAAAAGGCAGGTGAAAAGCTGAAAGTGCCTTCATACTAATTTGAGTGCAGGACTAACTTGAAGGAAAATGGTGTCAATGTAAAAAGGACATGAAAAATGTTGAAAGGAAAACACATGCATCCTTGTTGTTTAGTTAGTGCTCAGAAAACACGGCACTTCTACAGAATTATGGAGAAATAGAGTATCATAAAAGCAACCTAATTGGTCATCAGTTTCTCTACTGGAAAAAACACCAACCCAACAATAGCACTAACACGGAGTAATAGGTAACAGTAATTACAATCATACACATAGTATTTTGCTTTCATCCACACAGATTAACTGCAGTTTGGATCTAAGCCAAGAACACGAATGATAGTTTGCAGATTATCTCTGAATGGAGATGCTTCTGCCAAGCAGCTCCAAAACAAATCTAAAGAAACTCAGCATAAAGCAGAAAATGATAGACTACAAACATCATAAGATGCAGCTCAGCATAATCTCTAGTGATGTTAGTTGTGGGAATCCAAATTGTAGTACATAAACCAGTTTAATTTTTGTTGTTTTTTTTACCATGTAGACTGAAATGCACCCAAACAAAAGCCCAGAATCTCACTTTTTGTAAATAACAATTATAGAAGATCTAATATGGATGGCATTTTCTGACTCCAGGCACTGTCAAAAATTAAAACATAAATGTAGGTAAGTAAGGAATTATAGGAAAAAACAATAGCAACAAAAATGGACACCTACTTTTTATAATAGAACAATTAACAAATGAAATCAAATTTGATTTTGCTTTAATCAAATAAAATTTAAAGTATTCTTTTTCTTTCATTTTTGAGAGATTTCATAGACTCAAACCATTTGTTTCTGAAGTTAAGGCCCAAACACCTTCTTTTGTCAAGTACAAAATTACCTGTCTACAATTTTAAAAAGGATTCTCAGCAGCGTAGTCAACCCTTAATTTCTTTATAGCTTTTAAATTGCATATTTCACAGATTAAATGTCTTCATGATTGTAACTGTATTGTGAACCAGCCAAAAAAGCAATGCAGATCTTTGCTTGCAAAGATAAATGCATCCCTCAGAATTTGATTAATGAGGAAAGAACAGAAAGACACGCATAATATCCCTCAGCCATCCACCTTTCTTTATAAACACATCTTTTCTTTCTGCCTTGCCAGGGTACCATCCCTAAAAAACCAAACAGAGCACTTACAACTGGCCCTGGAGGAAGGCTTGACCATCTCATGGTCACACAAGAGCTGCCAGCCGAGGTCACTGGCTTCCAATAGTCTCTCTGACTGACACTGACTTTTGACAAGGCACAAATTATTACATCAAATAAGTTTTTGCAGCTGTTTTACAGGATGAGGTGATGTATATCTTAGGTAGAGTTAGTACTAATCTGCAATGGGATGCTATGCAAATTACTGTTTGCAGTTCCAGTATGTACGGTGGGAGGGTATGTAAGAGGCATTATGGACTTAAACTCAAAATATTAAATACATGGGCTGCACTTTCATTTACTCTTGAGACGTGGCCATGGCTGCTGGCACAAACCAACAACCACCCAATAGTAAACACAAGGGAAAAATCAAACATTAAATAGCATATTTACAACATACCAATAATGCTTAGAAACCTCCCAGTTTAAGCAGTTCCCAAAACAGGATGTCAATAGGTGTTTTACATGGAGCTTTGCTGGCTGTCACTAAATAGCTCATACAGCTTGAAACTGTGTTGAGCACTCCATGATGTTCTCTGTCCCAGCTGGTGACTCTTCAGAGATTGATGCAGGGGCAGGCACAGCCCAGGCAGCTCCATTAGACTTGTCATGGCTGTGGTGTGGAGGAACGAGCTCTCCCATGAAGCATCCAGCCCTAGAACAGGCAGGCCTCCTGCTGTGCACTAAATCCACTTCTTGAATTATATTTTTAAGGGAAGATTCTATATGAAAATTAACATTGTGACTACATATGAGAGTGCACACAGGAAACAAACATACAATTTAACTGCAATTACTGTAAGTCCAAATCATCTTTCTTTTAATTGCTCACTTCAGGTTTTATTAGAGATTCACCTTGTACAGTTAAGACACTGGCTTTTGCTATTATTAGAAACTCCCTGTGGATTTTACATATAATTTGTACCTGAAGAAGTGAGAATTATTTCAGATAGCTAGTTGCAGGACTTGAATTAGTTTGACATTAATCAGACTAGCATTATTCATTAGTTACAGATTCCTGGGCTCCAGTTGATTTTACATTTTTATCCTATGGCAAAAAACGGTGTATAAAAGACGGTATCAAAAACGGTGTATAAAGAGCTCGATAAATTATTTGGTGAAGAAAAAATGGTTCTTTCTGACAGAGAATTAATCAGCACCCAGCGAATTATCCTCACTGGGTAAGAAGATTATCTGTAACCACCTAGCAAAAAATGATTAATATTGGAATAGTTTTGAATCAGAAAATGCCGAGTCACGAAAAGCAGAACATTCTGCACATTTACATTATCAAAAATCTAATGAGAGCGAAATAAAGCTGATTTCCTTTCAACTTTACTCAGATGGCTTTTATATTGTCATTTTATCGATGCCATTAATCACAGTGGTCAAAATAGATTTTAAGAAATCCTTCTAGGAAGATTTACTTTGATAATGCAGGAAGGAGAAGGAAGAAAGAAGAAAGAAACTCTGTACACCACTATTCCACTCTCTTTCTCCTTCATATTAAATGTAGTTTTGATACCTTAGCAGATAGTGCCCCATTTTGAACACTGATTATAACATAATAATAGTTAAGACAGTGGCAATATTACGCCAGCTTGATCTTTTCAAAACAATGTATCAGCAATTTCACTTTACCAATAACATTTTACTGCAATTTCTGGTTACTATTTAGATTTTTTATTTCTATGAAATTGGAATTTCTGGCACTACCTCGAAAATCAGATCACCCCTCTGATGTAGTGTGTCAGTGTCACGCAATATTTCAGCCTACCATGATATCCTGGTCCTTTTGCTTCAAGGTAAGAACATTTCCTGCTTCTTCAGATTACACCAATGTTGGCATTAGGGTAACTAGGCCACAAGATGTGCATCTCATACTTTATCCACCAATGTACAAAAGCCACCATGTGCCAGCAACCAGCAGCAAAACCTATTAAAATTTGCCACACTCGGAATGATACTTGTTTCTCAGCATGTCTTGTCTACAACCTCAAACACATTCTGATTATTACAGTTCCAAGAGGCCTGGGATAAAGCTGTAAAAATAATGAAATAAAGTCAATCGTAACCTATGGAAAGCTCAAGCAGATGAAAGCTACTCAGCTCTTACAAGTTCTGTAATGGATTTCTTGAAGTTCAGTTTCTTTGAGATAAGTTCCTCAAACCTCAGACAGAGTCATATTAAAAGTTGAAATCCAAACTGCACATATCTCCAAGGTTTGTAAATTGGACTGAAAATGTTATGGAAACAGACTTCTATTCTGTGTATTTTAAGCTGCTAGGGAGAACTCAGTCTTAAAGATGTAAAATGCAAACAAACAGCCTTATTTTCCTATATAAAAAATATGCTAATGTGGTTTGCGGTTTTGCATTAGGATTTGAGAGAGGGATGCCAGATTTTTGATCTATCAAACTGAGCTGACTCAGTATTTATGCTATTTGTAACTCCTGAGTTGCAGGGGAATGTTTCTTTCCCTGTGTACTTCTTTGACATCCCAGAATATTAGCATGCTTGGAAAAACATCTAACACAACAAACAAGCAATTGCATTCTATGTGCTTTTTATTGGGTTGTTGTTGTTGCTTTAGGTGAGATTTGCCTCAAGGGGTCATATTAGTGACTAACATATTGAGCTGCTAATTCATGGTTAACTTTCAATAAGGTTTATTTTATAGTAATCCATTAATTACATTACGCCATCATTCCTTCATGATGTCACATTTACATGTCATAAAGGTGTTTACATGTCATAAAGACATGTAAAACTGACAAGCAAGACTTTGGGCAATGACAATATTTAACTTGAAGAGCAGTTTAAAAAGCAATCTACAAAGAGTCACAATAAACTCTGTTAAGGAAATATTAACTTCTCTAGTACAAAAAGGTACTTTTTCCCTCCACATCAACAGACAGTTAACTGGCACATTAACAAGATCCATCAAGGCCTTTATTAGGCAGCTTCATTAACATGATTATCACCTTATTAATAATTCACAGGTTGGTAGAAGCACAGTACTTAACGGATTATAAGGCATCATTTTAAACAGGAAAAGAATATTATAGTAATACTCATTAAGGTGATCTCTGCTGAAGTAAAATTTGTAGCACATGTATTTGTATTTTCTTCATACAGTTAAATAGCCTACAACCTCTAATGTAGAAACAGTGCTTAATATAACGTCTTGCTATTATGCAGGAATCTGTGATTAGGCTTTCAGGGCATTTGGAATTAGATCCAGAAAAAGTCTTAAGTACTTTACTTGAGCAAAATACAGATGTTTGGAGCTAAGGAGATGATTCACTCCAAAAACACTAAAATAAAAACAACTTACTGTATTTCACATTACAGTGAGATCTGATAAAATGAACCATCCATTTTAGAAGAGCGATTGAAACTCAGGACCTCTGCCCTGAAGGATCACTTCAGCACTTGAGCACATAATCAGATTCTTGCTGGTTTATCACTGCTGAATCTCACACTCTATTCTACACAGGGCACAGCATCAACCAAGAGAGGAGAGAATGCAGATGTTCAGCTATGCCAAGAGAATATGGTAATAAATACAAAGTGTGAGCCTTTTAACAAAGTTCCTTTTAACGTGTGGAGGGGAAGCCACATCTGATTTTGTTTAAATAAATCTCATCACATTGTAAATAAGTTTTTTACACTCCTGCTATACGTAGAGGTTGTAAGCTGCATTATTACAGACGGGAGTTTATGGCTTTATTCATAATGATCTAGTGATGTTTTGATGCAAAACCTGTGGAAGTTCATGGTTAAAAGCTCACTGACTCCACCAGGCTTTGGATCAGGCCCACACACTGCCATGCGGGAGATGGGTGTGAGAAATGATGAAGAGATTATCTCATTTGGAGATCATTTAGAAATCTGAAAATGAGATGGATCTCATTAGGAGTTGAAAGACTTCTGCTATGCTTTGCTACAGAATGTAAGAATTAACTCTTGGTGGATTCTTTCAGATTGGTAACTGCTGTGACCAAGGATGAGCCACTGTTGTCAGCAATTATACGTAAAAAGCTTACAACCTCTCTTAAAAAGTCACTTTGAATGGATTGTCAGTCTGGAAACCATGATCATGTGTTGGGCCCTGCTGGCTTCAAGGTCCACTAAGGAAACAATTATTATCTTCTTATGCCTTGCTTCTGTTTCTAGATGAAGTTCATTGTAGGACTGTGGTGATAACCAATTCACCATCTGATGCCTATTTAGGACTGTGCCTGTCCTCATCTTCCATGCGAACTATGTGTCTCTTCTTAGTTTAAGGTAAATTCTCCATTGAAAAAAGAGACAAATCCAAAACTGTGTACACTTTTAACCATTAGCAGAGTAAGATGAATGGGCCTGACAATAGAAAGGACCCCCAGGAGGGTAACTGGTCATGCCAGAGAACAGATAGGCCAAAAACAGCTTTCAGGAAACACAGGTTAACATCACTGCTGGTTTGCAAGCCTCCAATCTTTTAAACTGCTCTTTATTGGCTGATCCTTGTGTCACATGTCAGTTTGCAAAATATGGGCCTATGTTGCATGTCCTGGGCACTTAATGCACTAGATAATTCCTCATCTCACTGACATAGAATCAAGCAGAAATAAAAAAAAATTCTTAACTTCTCAAATATCATCTGGTTAGAATCAAAATTGTATAAAATATTTGTGCATGAACACAGGACATCACCTTTGATGACCCAAAACCATGTGCTCGAGATTGGAAAAATTCCCATTGGTTTTACATCTGACTTTCAGAGCTACGAAAAGCTATGATGCAGTTGTGACAGAGAAGGAAAGAAAGTGAACGTCACTTTTCATCATGAAATAGTATTGCAATGAGATGCCCCCTTCTGAAAAAAAATGCTATGTCCAAATGTGAAATATTTACACTTTCTGTGAAGAAACAGCTTGTTTGTGCAATGAATTTACATTTATGTGACGCACACTGTTTTATTTAGTCTTCTCCTTTGAGATATGATGTGGTCACTGCTGCCATGTAAAACTTACCACTTCTCAGTACACATGGATAAAGCTAAGAAGATAAAGCTAGTAGGACAGAAAAATAACACACCTGAAACTTTAATTCTGAACTGCAATGAACCAGAAAAAAAAGTATTTCAGCCATCTGAAAGAAGTTACAGTTTTTTCCTTCTTGCTTGTGTTGATTAGAAATATTAACCCTATATTAATATCATCCGCTCTAGATGCTCAACTAAGATGCTTAAATCAGTACTCCAAATACCTGAGTTTCTGATACAGCCAGTGGAAGAAAGATAAGTACCTCAGGACTCCATTTTAGGCTTCATGTGGGAAGATGCCCTGGAAGAATTTCCACATCTATTATGAAGTGAGTCTACCATCCCTTTAACCTGGACATCTGAGTTTCTTGAGTTTGGTCTTCAGCAGTTACATTTAATGAATGTATTAATAAATTATTAATCAGTAAATTAATCTGCATTGTTAGGCAATGTAGCAGAGAACATGGAGAGAACACTGGTTTGCTCTATACTGATTAAAATTTTTATAGACTTGACTGGTAAACCAGATGTTGCTGTTATTGTTACTGTTTCATGGGATATAGCTGGAATATGGCAGTTTGTAAAAGTACAGGAAAAACTAAAATCAGAAACTGAAAAAACATTGAATTTCAGATATTCCTGAAAACCCAATTTGGCACACTGAGATAAACGGCCACTTAAGCCAGATTCTGATTGCAAGCCATCACTTAAAATATGTAGTGATGCTGGTAATTAGGTAAATCTAGGTGAATCATTATTTCAACTTGACTGTCGCAAGTTGAATAAGGTATTTGGATGTGGTATGTGACTGGATGCACTTAGTTACATATTTTTATAGCAAATCTAATTTTGTTGTTTGAGTCAATAGTTATCACTTTTTAATTTTCTAATATATGAATGGGAAGTTACAAGTGCAGATATGACATTAATTACTGCTAGATACTGCCTTGGCCATCAGTGGTGGAATACAATGTAGTATACCAAACTTGAACATGGGTCACACTTATTAAACCCTCTTTGAACGGCACTCATGGAAAGGTGGTAATTCCTAAGTAGGATACTAAAAATGTCCAACTAAAAAAGCAACATATTAAATCTTTCAAACATTTTAATCAAACGCTATGTCTTTTATATAAAAAGCATGTATTATATGAATGCATTACTTATATATTATATATAATATATATGCAATATATAATTAATATACATATAAATTATTATTGAAAAGATTTAACTGCTGTTCTCTCATGGAATACATGTATTTTTTTACAAGAAGCATCACTGTTGATTCATAAATTCACAGTTACTTAAATATTAGGCTGAAACTGTTCTATTTAGGCACACAGCTGCTGGCTACTGAGTATTTTTAAGAACTGTATTATTTTAGCAGTAATTTCCTTCAGGGAGCACCTGAAGCAAAATAAATCAACTACCCTAAGCTATCTTTGGAGCTCTAACAATCAGAAGTAGGGCAGGGTTGTCTTGAATATCTTTGTCCACTCTTACTTTGTCTTTAAGGAACCAAGTACACGTCAACAGCACTGGAGACACTGGCATAAACTCAGAACATAAACTGGAAGGAATCAGCATGGAAAGCTGATTTATATGAGTATTAAGAATTGTACAACTGCACATTTGTGTCTCCCACCTTGTTTACAGGTAGAAGATGTACAGTCCTCCAGGGAGGCAAAAATCAGAGGGTTGTGCAAAGTAAGCACTCTTAATGCTTCTCTAGCACATTTTAATATAGAACTAAAATCCTTATATACACATACTCCCAGCTACATTATTAAAAGGGAACATCCTCCAAGCCTCCTCTGTGGGATGACAAGAAAATCTGTAGATGTCTAGAAGGAATACTTTAACACAAAACCAATCCACTTCCTACTTCACAGGTCTAGTAGGGTATGCATTCCACTTGTGAATTTGAACAATCCTGTGTACTAGTTTCTAAAAGGACAGGTAAGCAGTAGGTTTCAGGGTATTTTAAGGTTTTGCCATAGCTGATGCTGGGCAAGGCCTTCCTCACCCTACTGACAGTTTGAATTTTGGTTAGACAAAGCTTTTGCTCCCTTTCTTGCAAACTTTCAGGCAGCTCAGGCTAGCTTAGCTTAGCTTAGGCACGTGTTCATCCATCTCCAGGAAAGCAGGGCTCCACCAAGTGTAACAGTTACTCTCTATTGTAAAAGCCATTTCTATGAGTAATTCCTCCTACATCATGTGCATCCAGACATCAGACATCTCGGTGTTTTTCTGCTGGACTAGCTCCGCTATGTCAATGTCTTCCCCCTACTAGGAAGCCCAAAGCTGCACTCGCTACCCTCTGGATATTTTTCACTATTCTTTCCTCCAGAATCAGAGCTCGTATTTTCCAAGCCAAAACACATTATATGTGCTTCACCTGCAGAGATGTATGAAATGGGTTTTAAGAGAGCAAGTGCTCCATAAAAACAACCAGTCAGTCAGTTTATTTGCTAGAAGTAGGCAACAATTTTAAACATAGGGATGATCAGAACTGAAAATAAGTAATTAGACTGTGACTGCAGCAGTGATTATCATTAAAGAGAACAGTAGTGGATGACTAGGAAATGTGTGAATCAAGTCTGACTTGGTGACTATCACTTATAAGAATATCAAACATATCTCCTCCAATGTGTTTTCCCCTCTTTCTAGGAAGCAAGTTGGAAACAGAAAATCACATGGATATTCAGGTATTTATGAAAATGATCCCCCACAAACATACAGATGCTAGAAAGTCTTGCTAAATACAGTTTGGGGGTGTTATGACACAAATTTAATAAGTTTAAAACCAATTTATATTCTACTTAAATTACTTTTAATATCAAGATCAACATCAAAAGTCAGTTGGGAAAATACTTCCACTATCATCAGTTATCAGCTTCCTAAAAAATGATGCTAATTTGCATGGCCAACGTTTTCAACAGTTTTGTTACCCGACATCCTAAAGTGGCAGGTTCAAAGCGATGAAGAATCATAAGGACCATAGAAAAGGCCAGTTAAGGATAAAGCTTCTTACTGGTGAAGGAGTTTGGGGTAGAGACACATGTTTAAAGCATCTGAATCAAAATCTAAGACAGATTAAGCTGATTGAGGAATAAACAATAAGGTTTGGTGCTACAATTTTTTTGTCCAATTATCAGTCTTAGGGGCCAAACACTGACTTACGAAGGCTACAATGGTTTTATTTTTCTCTGAATTATATCACTATA
This sequence comes from Coracopsis vasa, assembly GCA_026283785.1. Lineage (NCBI taxonomy): Eukaryota > Metazoa > Chordata > Aves > Psittaciformes > Psittacidae > Coracopsis > Coracopsis vasa. The sequence continues at coordinate 19,113 of JANHGB010057645.1, forward strand.
TTCCCCACATTAGCATTTCAGCACAGAAAAGATGCCTTTCTCCTCCTGAAAGCTATGAATAGTTTTCAGATAGAGGAACATGGAAGCCTCGTCTTTCTGCCTGAGAAGAGCTGATACTGACAGTAGAGTGGGGTAGCAGCATAGAAGAGCTTGTTCTTGGACCAATTTCCATAGCCCCTGGGAATGTACTGTAAAGAATTTCAGTAAACAATTATGCTTGCACAAACAGATTCAAGCTGCTACAAATCACTTCACTTCTTGCTCTTGAACAAGAACCATTTAACTTCCCCACTACATGCTTTTGGCAGGCTGCGGCAGGGAGAGGCAGAGACAGCTGTACTGCTGTTTATCACTGTTTCTAAAGGTTTTAACAGTTTCCAGTGTTCTGGTGCCAGAATCACTGCGTACTTCAGGCCACACCTCAATATGATTTGTTTCAGACATTTTGTACTAAACATGATATCTGGGTGGATGAAAAGATGAAGAGTTGGAATTCAGAACGGGAGTGGATCTTGAGATATTCATGACACACACTGAGGTAGAGCATTAAACTGCTGAGAACGAGAGGAGAGGAGGGGAGGGAAAAGAAGGGAAGAAGAGCATGAGTATAGTTTCTCCATACCAGAATCATCCACAAGAAATCATACTTCTTTTAAGGACTGAAGAACTTTTTAATCACTGATAATCCTTGAACTAAATCAATATTGTCAACACGATTTCAGAAGGGGGGGAGATATTAAACCCAAGTGTCACAAAATCATGGTAGCATCTAAGTATGAAATTGTAATCTGTTTTGTCCCTAATCTAGCCTCCTGTTCTTACTATATAGCACCCTTCTTTTTCTCATCAGTGTGCTCAGCAAGAATGATACTTCATCACTTATGCCAATAGAGCGGCTCGAAATATCTAATTCCTTTTCAGCTGTAGTATAAAGAAATAAGTTAATTTGCCCAGAACTGGGGAAGAGAAAAATAAAAGAGAAATAAGAATAGGACTGATCACACTTCAACACCTAAAAGAGGATGAAAAATACCTGGGGATGTGCTTATAATGCTGTTGAGACCACTACCACTCCTTTACCTATACGTTAGCTAACAAAGAGGATCTTCAGGGCTGGCATTGTCTTCTCCCATTTTGTTCCGAATACATCCCAATCTTTGTTCATTTGCCATAAATTTAGTTGGAAAGTACCTTTGTCTCTCAGCATTTACTATTCAATTTCAGGTGTCACAGGAATTCGCTGTCAGGCAAAGGGAGTAATAGTGAATAATAACATTAACAGGGAGGAAAGGAAGGCTTGTTCAGAGAGAGAATATCTTTACAATCCTGTATACTATATATTACTGGAAAAAACAGACAAGTCTATGGATACAAACACTTTTACTAAAGTCTGAAGAGAAGCCACAATTAAAGATCAATAGTTCAATTTTAAACCATTCATTAAAATTACTCTTTTAGTTTTATCCCTTAAGGTTCCGTACCTTAAGTGGATGCCCAAGAAAAACAGTTCAGCTTCTTCTTTCAGACACTTTAGAAATCAGGAGAAAAGTGGCATGATAGTAAAAGTTGAGTTTTGGGAGCAAAAATGATATTGCCTCACAATTTGATTCTAGAAGGAAAGTGGGAACGAATCCATTTAACTTATTCCCTCACACATCTTTTGCAAATTTATTACCTCTTTAATCTCCATTTATTCCTCTGCAGCATGCTCATGAAAAGCTTTAAGTTGTATAAGAAGGTATTATGATTAAGTACTACATGGATTTGATACTTCAATTCATAGGAGTGTAGGTAATTTCTTATTTACACAAGTATAGATGACTTTGCAGGTATGGCTTACTTGACTAATGATTATTGCTTTGAGCACAATGTCTATACACTACTATTAAATTCCTAATCATGGAATGCTATAGCTCAGCTAGAAATTATTATTATAACTTAAATTGCACATATACTAGGTATAGCTTAAGGCAGTTTTCTTAAAAATTGATATCATAGACTTTTTATAAAGAAGAAATACATGGAATATTTTCTGTTATACCTTAGAAGTGTGAACATAGGTCAAGTTCCATGCCAAAAAGTATGGAAACTGCTTTAATCATATGCTTGAATATGAAAATAAGAAATGTTTGGTTTCACCAAAATACATATTCCACATTATAACTTCTTCACATAGCCTGTTGGTTTGTTTGTTGTCAGCCATGAAGAGTTACAAGACTAACTCAGAAGTGCTTTGGATTATACTTAGAGATGATCGCTTCAACTTACATGAACTCTAACAGGCTGATGTCTTGATTCTCCAAGCAAACATGTACACCCACTACTCTCCTCAACTCACTCTTTCCTTCAGGTCCATTTGTTTACCAGCTGAGCAGGTCCATCCAGTCCACACCACTAAAACCTGTCTCCCCATCTGCCAGCACAGCAACAGGAAACAGGCCTCAAGCATATTTGCCTTTTTGCCAGTCCAACTCCATGACAAATGGCACCGGCAGTTAAGGGAGAAGTGGATGCTTTCTTTGCCTTGTCTTTGTTGTTGCTCTTCTTCTTTAAGTGGACCTAGGTTTGTCATTAAAGACACTTTACCATTTTAGCATCAGGCAGCCCACCAAGCCACTTGACTATGAAGCACAGTGCCTATGACAAGAGGGCAGAACCAGCCTCTGAGGTGTGCATGAGGTCTCCCAGGGATGACGAGTGCCTGTTTTCCTAATTGCATGCACAAACCCAGTCTCCTAAATGCACTGAATCAGTGCTGACAATCTCAGTATCTTTTGCTCAGCCAGACATGCCTTGCAATTACCCATGCTCAAGAGTACATTTAATCTTCATGGTGATTCCACTTGGGTCATGGACCTCATCTCACTCAGAGCTGCTGTTCAAACTGGCTTCCAGAGATTTACACAATTTAACAGACTGGGTGATTTTTTGTTCATTTTAAAACATTAGGTCCTGAATTTCATCAATATAGTAAGTCACCATTCTTCAAATCAGGTACAACATATTTAATCTGTAAAAACTGTTTTGTCTCAACTACATGGCAGTTAGTATTCCATGTGGGAAAAAAATCCAATCCCTCCAAAGCAAAGTATTGTTTAGAACATAGACTTAAATAAACTATTCTTTCCTTCTGACAAGATATTCATCACATGGTCAAAAACATTTCCCTGCACTGCAAAACCATTGTAAGCCAAACAGAACTGAGGCATTGCTGGAAGCTGATAATAAATGTTTATGGTCTAAAGTATCTAAATGAGCCTCGTATAGCTTTCATCAAGTTATTTATTTACTAGAACCAACTAATATTAATGCATGAAGGAACATACACTTTGGTTAAATATCAGAATGAAGTATGGAATACATCAGGTTGTTTTTCTCTGAGATGACAACCTAACAAAACCCAGTGTTAGGAGTTGATCCTGGGCAGGAGCCAAGCACCTACACAGCCGCTCACTGATTCCCAAGGAGAAACTGGGACTGACAGGGAGATACAAAGGAAGGTAGGAAGACACAAAGCTCAAGATAACAACAATTTAACAGCTGAAGCAAAAGCTGTGCACTCAGCATGCTAACAGTTACTGGGGAAGACAAACACCATAACCACGAATGCTCCCACTTGTGTCTCTTCCCAGTCTCTTGCCCACCTTCAGTCTATCCACTGGGGATAGGGAAGCAGAGCAGGAAAAAGGAAAAGCCTTGACCCCATGCAAGCACTGCTTAATGATTACCAGTCCACTGGTGTGTTACCAACACTGCTTTAGGCACAAATCCAAACCACAGAATCATTCAGGCTGCTGTGAAGAAAATTAGCTCCATCCCAGACAGACCAAGTGCATACAGACATGCTGCAGAAGAATACATTTACTTCTTAAATCTGCATCAAAATATTGACTATGCTAGCTACCTTAAATACTGGGCACTCCAAAGTCAATCAAGCAGTTGCTGTAACATTCACCACTCATTCACCAGACACTCGAACTGCATGGCTGGATGAGATTCTGACCATCTTTTAAATCAAATGTCACCTATCAACAGTAAATCTATGAAGATTGTCCATATTGATGCCATGTGTAAGGAATAAACAAATGTTATAATTTAAAAGGAAGAAAAAGATCCCAGATCATAGTCATCATAAAGTCAGACATCAAATTATGGTACTGATGTCATGATGCTGAGATAAAAGGGAAACACTATAACAGTAGAAATGAACCTGTGCCTTCCCAGAGTTAGAACCCATTGGGCTACTAACAAAAAAAATACATGGTGCCAAAGTGCAGTCTAGGATATGTTTTTTCATTTATTTCCTCTGAAAACATTTTGTGAGGGGATTAATAGAATGTATTTGATTTTTGATGAATTGCTTATCTGAAGAATCGATTTATATAAGAAAGGGATGGGGATGAGAAAACTGATGAAAAAATGAATGATCCAGGTCAGATCAGCTTCCTTGATCGATGACAGATGAATTTTAAATGAAATTAGTTTTAAAGTTTATCTGATAATTTGGTACTGAAGGCTGGTGTTCTGGAAAGGAATATTTTTATTTCTTCATTATTTTAATCAACAGGTGATTAATTTCATACACTTCGGGGTTGTGATGATCAGGTTTAATTTAGTAGAAGTTTGACAAAAAGAACAAAATGCCGTGATGCTCAGCAATTAAGAGGAGTGGGGAATGGGGAGTAAGAGTGAGGTTGGCTTAGTATTCTACTATTTTTAATTAAAATTTGTGATCCAGAAAATAGTACAGTTGTAGTTATGTATTATCATATCAATAGGGTTCTAATTTTCTATGCTTGTTTACTAAATGATCTGTTGAATGCAAAATAGTGGTTTGATTCATTTTCTGCCTTGTGTCTCGTACAAAAACTGATCTGAAGCACAATGTTCTTTGTTAGTATTTGAAAGAGAAGCTTGCTTTCATATATTTGTTGTAAAAAAATAAGTATCCAGATGAAAATTAACTACTAACTGCCTGGGGCAAAATGCTGTTTGTTCTACAAACTGCTAGAAAGTCACTCGCAAAGAGAACTTTTTACTCAGTTTTGTGTTTTGTTTCTTTTTAAACTATGACATAGTGGTACTCAAAGATAGCTTGAGGACTTTGTAGCCCACACACGCAGTAAAGAAGCCAGGATACAAACCATGAGATTTAATTTTGTTACACCTTCCTTAGTTCATGCATCAAGAACCTAGACAATCACGGTATAAACCCCCAACTGTCTCAGTTGACTTGGTCTGGGGTTAGAGCAGGACAGTGTAACCCTGATACGAACATTAAAAACATAGGGACAGGTGTATTTACTTACTGCACATGAAAGCAAGACCATAGCTGAGAAGACATCTTTAAGATAGGCATCCACGTTTACTTCTAATTCTGGTTTATTTAATTCTGGTTTGCTAGGACAGCCTCTGGAAACAATCTGTGCAATGGATGCTTGCCAAAAGGAGGCAGCGGAGCATCGCTGACCTGCTTTCCCAAATCCCCAGTTGACTTCCCTTACAGTTAACAATCCCTCCTTAGTATCAGTCAGTGCATATATAGTCCCTGATCAAATGAGCACATCCTAAGAGTTCTGATTAGTCTTGATATCAGCTCCGACCTTTACAAATGGAAGCTAAAAATTCCTCCTGTGAGGGGGAACCTCAAGGAGAAGTGAGCAGCCTCTTGTGGCTGGAATGAAGAATATTAATGCCTGATGATCCAAACTGCAGTTCTCATCAACTGTTCCCTTGCTCCCAGAAATTGAATTAACAGCAAAATTAGTAAAGTCACCCAGTGGACTTGGATCTCCAGTGGAGGAGTGGAAGGTTCATGTATATTCTAAGCACATCTGAATGTCAGCAGTCAATTAGGTATATCTCTTAAGTCTTTACTGATGTTACAAGCAGTCACATAATTCAGCAAAATCTGAGTTATTCATATTGTGATCCTGCCTCCCCATGTTCCCTTTAAAGTAAAACTGGCCCAAATATATTTTATCCTACCCTTTAACTGATTTCTATATTACTTTTCCACTGTGAACATGGGCATTTACTGCCCAGGGAAGACTTTAAGTGAACATTTCATTTATCTGCACAATGTTACTTCATATACATCAGGTCAGAGCTGTCTCCTCACCACTGAACAGCAGTGAAGCTATGGGGCAGCTAGCTGCTTCACAGTATGTGCTACCCTGTGCAGACATATCTACTTGTCAAGATGGTCTCCAGTGTTTTGGGTTTTTAAAAGTTGGCAAACTTTTTTGAGCATAAGTGATTTTCAGAACTGATACCCATCAAAGATGCTCATAGCAAGTTACTTGTTCAGTGTATGAAACATAAAATTTAGCACAAGGTACAGTGAGCGATACTTGATGTACGGATGTGCAATATTAGTGTGATGTAGCAGTACATCCTCTGCTATTAACAAACTCTGATAATGTATTCAGGAATAATATAAAAATCACATCAGATATTAAAAAACGCTATCTTTTCAGAGTGACCAAAGTGTGGCTAAACCATCTCTTGAATGCTGTTACAAGTTCCAACGCTTCAGGAAAGCTGGACTTCTGGAAACAGTGGTCAGACTATCTGTTAACTGCTATCATCAGACCATCTCTTATGATTCCATCAAGTATAACATTAATTTAAATTACCAAGATATGTAACATGAGTAGTTCCGACTTCCAGATCAATGACTGAAATGGCTTTAACTGAACATGCATTAATAACTATTAAAAACAATGTTAGATGCATATTACTCTGCTGATTTTATGGACTGGAAGTGCAGATGCTTTAATGAACACTAGAGGGTAAATAATTTACAGTTTGTCTGGAGAAAAACATTGACTAGTAGTCGAAATTATCTAAATACATGCGACAGCTTTCAAAGACCTGCAGACATTCTGATACAAGATTGTCACACTATGAATTACCCAGTCTTAACACATTGAATTTCTAGTCAATCAATTTCATTGAATAATTTTGTAAGCTCCAAAGTTTTTAAAAATCATCTGATGCCAGCCAAAAAGTCATACTCAACAGTCAAAGAAAACCAAAAATGAGCTGACAGCTCTACCTTCCGTGTGTCATTCACATCACATGCATTTCATGGCTTGATTTCCTGGTGTTTTTAAAACCTTTAACCAGGTGATTAGGATGGACAGATTCTAAAATTCATTGCTCAGTACCAATTAGATAAAGTATGAAACCTTTGTAACTCAAAATTCTTAAGAACTAACTTCTGAAGGGTTCACCATACCTAGAAATGAAACTTGATGTATTGGGATTGCATGGCAAGGATTTGGGATAAAGTAAAGGGGCTACAGAGCTGGGTTCTGTGAAAAAGTGCTAGAAGTTTCCCCTGTGTCTGATAGAGCCAAGCTGGACAGGGCTTGGAGCAACCTGCTCTAGTGGAAGGTGTCACTGCCCATGGCAGGGGGCTGGAACTGGATGAGCTTTCAGGTCCCTTCCAACCCAAACCCTTTTGTGATTCTATGAAAACATTATTGTTACTGAAAAGAAATTAGAGACCCATCACTGAATATTTTTGCTTCCATCAGTTGTGTGACAACACTGTTTTATGAACACCACTCTCTCTTTTTATGAAAGGCACATGGCCAGATTTACATTTGAGGTTTATCGTTACAAGTGGTTTATTTAATCCATTTATACCTAGAACAGTGGTCAAAACAAATAATGTGCAATAAAACTGCAGGCAACTGAAACAGGTTCTCTGTCTTTACCCACTGCCTCTGGACAGTTTTAGGGGAGCTCCCCTCCATACTATATCTTTACACACCCTGGCAGCAAATTCCATCTGTGTTGCACATCTGCCTGATAGTCCATTAAATCTTCCCCTGAAAAATATCAAGATCGTTATACAGAAGGAAGTTCTGATCCTTGCCCTTACAGCCTCCACATCCCTTCTATCATAAAACATCAGGTAAAATGTATTCACATCTTTTCAACTCTTTATGAGTCCATGTCAAAAATGAGGATGGATTTGCCCTAGGGAATATACAGGGAGGTATCTGGTTTTCTCCTCTAGCTCCTCTGCCAGAATCAAAGGATAAGAATCTTGTGGAATATAAGTATTTTCATTTAAATCAGTTGAAATGTTTGCTTGGGGCAGAAGGAAGATGGAAAGAAAGAAAACAAAACTTTGTAAGCATTAAACACCAGTGCTGCAAAGCATCTATAGTCCTCTTTAAAACTGACACCAGAGCAATTTTCCTTTGATATATACAGTTTCTGTGTTATTAAAAGCATTTACATCTTTATATTCTGAATTACAATGAGATTTTTCATAACTGTTCATTTCTTTCTGCAATCAGAGTTATTAAAGCAAAGCACGGCATACACTGATTTATAAGTACAAATTACAGGCTATACTTGTAAATAATATTTTTCTTCTTGGGAAGCAGAGTACTGTCTTAAATGTATGAATTGTGATAAAATGCCAATCATGCCACTGAAATTCCACTGAAAATGCTCTGAAAAATTCTCAGCATTGTACTTATCCTTGTGGCTCTGCATAAACGAGACATTTGCCAATGGATTCTTTTCACTCCTACAAGCAGACTTGGAACAATTGTTGCAGTTTCTCATAATTATGAGACAATTTTGTTTATAGTTGAGTTGACAGTTCAGTCTTATTTCCTCTGGTTTTGCATTTATCTCCTTTTATTCTCTTACTCATGCACTTTTCATGTAGCTGCTACGTGCAACCATGCCGTCTAGGCAGCTCTTACAAGGGCAGTTAGTGACAGGACAAGGAGGAAAGGTAGATTTAGATTCGATACTGGGAAGAAATTATTTACTGTGAGAGTTTTGGGACATTGGAACCAGTTGCCTAGAAAAGTTGTGGCTGCCCCATTCCTGGCAGTGTTCAAGGCCAGGTTGGAAGGGGTTTGAAGCAACCTGGTCTAGTGAACGGTGTCCCTGCCTGTGGCAGGGGGTTGGAACTGGATGAGCTTTAATGTCCCTTCCAACCCAAACCATTCTGTGATTCTATGATATTTGTGGGATGCATTCCTACCCCAACACTACACAGTGTATATGATATGTATACAAATCTCGAGCAACCCAAAGGGACACTTGCGTGTGCACCCACATCAGAAGAATATGGCCAAACAGATCCATATTCAAGGAGTATATGCAGGGACATGACTGGCCTAGAAAGCCTGACCTCACTCCACTGAATTTTGAATCTGAGTCATATTTGAAATTCCAGTACTTACTTCAATCTCTAGGACTTTCTAGTTTGGTTCAGTCTTCCTTTTCTAGACTTGGTCGGAAGAATTAAACGGAACTTTCATGCCATAACTTTGTGGACAGAATCCCCACTCATTACACTTTTTTTCTTGATATGTCTGGTTTTGTGATGTGCTTGTAATGCTGGTTGTGCCTGTTTCAGAATGTCAAAAGTACCTTACATAGTCCCCACTATTTTCAACTGTATTTTGCAGGACTGAACTGTATAAATCAGACACACTCTCCTGAGTGAAGTACTCAGGTAAGCTGTTATATCCACGTCTGTCTTCACCAAGAGTGGCTTGGGTCCTGATTCACTAGACAGGGTCACTAGACAGGGTTACTTACAATGAGACACGTAATATAGTGAACTGTCTGCTGTATTTCTAAGTTAATACCTAAGATCTAAACTCTTCAAGAATATAACAGAGGAGCTCCCTCTCTAGGCACTTTCAAACACAGTGATTCCAGTCTTTCACTTGACTTCTCACAATATTCTTCAAAAGAAATAAAAATACTGACTTTCCATAGAATAAAAGCTCTTACTACCAACTGCTTCTGTTCCAGAGGAAAATAGTTAAAAGTAGGAAATTAATTTTCTTTCTGCAAGATAATGTCTCCTCTGTCAGCTCAATAAATGATCAATATTAATATGTATGGTCACCCTATTCTTTCCATCAGAAAGATTCCTTGATATTATAGCAGATTTTGCTTTATGAGATGATTATCAGTGTCTTGCACTTACAAGAACAGAAGCTTTTTTGCCATTTACAAAACAACCCTTCAAGATATACACACATGGCATCACAACAGGATGAAAACTACATTGTTTGAGTTTGGCCTTGGATAGGGCTCTTGTTAGGTTTCTAGATCTTCTTCTAAATAAACATTTTCTTTATATGTGTTTTTAGTATTAATGATGTATTTTGGTTGCTCCTTGATGGAGATATAAATCTATTATTAAGTATATTTAGTAGCAGTAGTAGCTAGATGTCCTCAGGGTTTAGGAGTTCAAACTGAAAACACTTTAGCAAATACTTGACAATACATACAGTGATTGAGAGAGCTGTCTGAGGACTGGAGGAAAACAGATGTCACTCCTATGTTTAATAAGGGCAACAAGGAGGACAATGGAACTACAGGTCTGTCAGCCTCACCTTGGTCCCTTTTGACATTTTCTCCCGTAAGATCCCCATAGAAAAGTTGATGCAGTATGGGCTGCATGAGCAGTGAGGTGGAATACAAACTAGCTGAAGGACTGGGCCCAGACAACAGCACAAAGTCTAGCTGGAGAAGCGCTCCACTATTGAGACAGACACTTCAGGAGCTCTCTGTATGATGTACTCTCCTCTTTCCCAGGTACGCGGAACTCCTTCACTAGATT
>JANHGB010057649.1:0-25128 GCA_026283785.1 Coracopsis vasa
TAGCTGTGCCTGGGATTGCTCCGACCCAGGTGTAGGACCTTGCACTTGGCATGGTTAAACTTCATAAGGTTGGCATCTGCCCACCTCACAAGCGTGTCAAGGTCCCTCTGGATGGCATTCCTTTCCTCCAGTGTACCAACCAAACCACACAGCTTGGTGTCATCAACAAACTTGCTGAGGGTGCACTCAATCCCACTGTCTATGTTGCTGACAACATAGTCAGCATAGATCGGTCCCAATTCCGACCCCTGAGGGGCACCACTTGTTACTTGTCTCCAGTTGGACATCAAGCTGTTGACCACAACTCTCTGTGTGTGTCCATCCAGTCAATTCTTTATCCACTGGGTGATACATCCATCAAATTGATGTCTCTCCAATTTAGAGACAAGTATGTCATGCAGGACAGTGTCGAACACTTTGCACAAGTCCAGGTAGATGACATCATAGATACGTAAGCCTGTGGAATCTAGCAGTATGAAGATATGCTCCTAAGCTAAACATTTATGTGGAAGCTCTAACAGTATTAAGTTTGTGATGTCAGAATAACACTGATCCTTCTTCTCAGCAAGATGTTAATTAATGTGTTTAGTAGTTGCTCAGTAATAGTGGCTTTGAAGTGTCATCAGTATTAGGCAATTCAAAGCTTCTCATTAAAAAAAAAAAAAAACAAACAAAAATCAAGTGAAAGAACCAAACATTTGGCATAACTAGGTATGAGAGCTTTTGAGATACTCCTCTCATCAAAGTTCTGCAGGCAGGGAAGGTTAGCAGACTGTCTGGTTTGTTTGTTTTTTTTTCCTTTTGTATTGGGACAGCTTTCAATGACCCAGAATAAATTCAGAGACATTTTGAAAACCCGCACATTTTGCAGGGAGTCATTCCTCATTCTGATCACTTACATTGATGAAACCTGTTCTGTGCGTATAGCACTGAAATCTGTCCTATCCCACATCACTACTTCATATTATTGTAAATAAAGTATAAATGTCAGGTCAAGGTTTTAATATAATAATTATCTTAAACTGGAGCAATGTTTTAGTGATTACCATCAGAGATGCACCTAGCTCTTCTAAGAGTTAAATACATATAGACTCTATGCTTCAAGTTTCAAAAGAGGGATCACTGAAGCTGAATAAACCCTTAGAAAACATGGTATATGCGAGTCAATAGCAAAACAAAAGAATTCCTTTAGGAAAGAAGACTTAAAATATAGCTGGCAAAAAAAAAAAAATGTTCTGAAAAAAGCACTGACTAAAAATATTTTTCAAAGAATTCTTTGACTCAAAATTGCAAAGTTGTAGAATTTTAAAGGCTTTCAGCAATTCATCTGCTCCAGCCTCTGGAATTGTACTGTACTGACAGACATTTAAAAAAATTGAAAAGAATTAGAGCCCAAGCCCCCACCAGGACTCTATTATTTTATCACTCTCTAGAAGTTGAACCTGACCCCAACCCAGTGTTTTCCCAGTCTCTTTTGCTGCTATTTGGGCCCATTTATTCTTGTCTTCTTCATACATCTCTTTAAATCTGGCCCTCAAAGAAGCAGATCTGATCTAAAAACTTTAAACTGAAGCTACTAGAATTCTTTGAAGTAGTCACTTAATTTTCATATGTCCTTTCATATACATCCTCTGTATGATGCACTGGTGCAGGTTTTTTATATCAGAAAACTGAATATCTAAAATATTCTGTCTATTTTTAAAACAGTTTTTCAAAAAAGAGAAGAAAAAAGTTCTCGGAAATGCATTTTTCCTAACATAAAACTGTAGAAATTTTAGAATCACCCAGAATAAATTCTAAATTATTCCACAGCTGCAGAAAAGATAACTCTCATTAAAACTAACTACTGCATACTTTGCTTTTACATTGTACTCTTTCCTCTATTTTTCCCCATTTTGGTTAAATGCTTCCCTTGGCATTGACTGTGTTGTTGCATACATTCGGAAAGTCATCCCAGGTGTAACATAATCTAAATTATAAATTTTAATAAAATGAAGCTAAGCATCTAACATTTCCTTTTAAGTAGAACATGACTTAACTGAAAAGCCTAGTGGAGCCACACTTTCTATTTAATTTGGAAGTCACTGAATACCGCTGTCTCTATAAGCTCATTTGGCCTCTCAAATTCAGATCAGCTGCAGCCAGAAAAGTTATCTGAGGTACACAGTGTTTAATGGAGGTCAGCATGTATCCCTGATTCCTACGAATGCACACTATGATCATATTCTCTGAAAAAAACCCAGCACATGAAGACTCAGGCTGTTTGTCCATTGCACTGGAAAAGGAATTCCTGTCAGAAATCCCACAAATACAGAGAATGCTTCTGCATTTCGAGCACTACATTAATTGAAAGACAAATTAAATTAGAAGCAGTCATAGAGCTCCTGACTTGCTAAAACAATTATGTATCTTGTATACAGAATTTATTCAAGAAAAGCCAGTGTCTGGTGTATGAAATAAATTTAGCACTGATGGTAGTTTAGTCTGGAGAGACATAAACTGTAATATATGTTTAAGCTAGGACTCATTTCAGGGAATTCTTATCAGAAATACATATTTCTGACCCAATGAACTCTTTTGGAGGAGTTCACTATTCCAGAAGATAGACTGCTTTATACTGAGGGAGCTGCTTCCAAATAGTCAATATATAAATTATTCTACTCTTGAATGTGTTGATCTCTTGGCACAGATGAACCCTAAATAACTGTCTCATAGCATGCTAGCAGTTTATGTGGCTGGATTTCAATTCCATGTAATTTAGTGAACACCAGAGAGCTTTATTATAAGGTTCATAATAAATGAAATGAAAATCAAGTACAAATGAAGTATGGGTCATCCATTAGCAGAATTCAAAGTGATGCTGGAAAGCAGAATAGCATATGTCAACTGCATCCAGCAAGACAGATGGATTTCCAGTGCATCTGTTTTCAGAAAATAAAGTGGTTTTGCTGAAGTTGGACTATATCTTCTAAGAGAAGAAGATGCTCAAAAAAACTGGGCTAAGAATCATCTGGACACACTTTTGCCTCTGCTTTATTGTAAACCCAATCCCATTTTGAGTACAGAGAAATAGCATGTGATTTCAGAGAGACCAGGGAAACAGTATGTAAGATAATGTCTCTCCTTCTCCCAGTTGAAGTAGCTCAGCTAAAAAGAAACAAACAAGCTAGCAGAATCCCTATGCAATTTGTAACACAATCTGCGAGCAACAAGACCTACATAAACCAGTTGTCCCAAAGGTACAAGACTTCATTTGCTATTGGTTTGGTATATATAGTCCTTTCCAAAAGTACAAAATGGGTGCAAAATTTTTCCAGTTCAAAATGATAGATGACATTTATTTAGTACTGGAGTACTACATGGCATACTGGCATGCTTGTATTTAGTATTTAATATGAGCATGCCAGCATGAGAAAGGTGACCAGGGTCAGCTGAAAACTGCAGAGCAAGACTTCTCTCTTTCTGAAGTTGACGCTTACAGTTTTCATCTCATGATTTATGTTTGACTTTACTAACTAAAAATGAAAGTAAAAAGACAGAATGAGTTATTCTGTACTTTTTCTTTCCAGCTGTGTTCTGGCCTTGCAGCATGTTGGCTGTGATTTGTGATATATGGAGAGCATATAGTTACAAGAACTTTTCTCTGTGGAGCACTCTTGTATTGCTGAAGCCTGAAGATGGGGGGCTGATTAGTCTTGTTACAACCACTATTATATCTCTGTGCAACTAGTTATTAATTTACAGAAGGAACAGATAGTTATTAAATTATGTCTACTTACTTATTAATTATTAATTTATGTCTTAACTTACATGGGGGACAGCTATGACTTCAAGCCTTCTCTACCAGTCAGGGCACTGTCACTACACACACCAAGGAGGACACAATTTGGCACCACAAGCCTGGCCTGTCACCACACCAGGAAACTGGCAGGACCATGTCCTACAGGGACAGGATGGCACTCCTGCCATGGGCAGCACTGCTGACAACCCCAGCTGTGGCTCGTGGGTGTACACGGAAGACCCTTATGAAGAATTGTGATCAATATAATCATGCATGCTTGCATCAAATGCAAGTAAAATACTGCTTGTCAGAATTCTCTGGTCATACTGGCAGGTACTGCCATCTTTAATTTGGACACCTGGATACAGCTTGTTCGATGAGGGGAGGAAGAGGACCATTCCCAGCTGCTAGCATCTGCATGGTGCAGCACAAACCCCAGTGGAAAGCCTGCTTAATAATATAACTCCTTTTTCTGCAGAAACAGACAAGCAAGAAACATAGGCCTTTAGTCACTCTGAAAACAGGCACCTTGTATCTTGTATAACTGTAGTAAAAGAAAAAGTTTATCTTATTAAAGTATGATTCAGTTCTCTAAAAAAATCACAGCCCACAACTCCCACTCTCCCATCCCCTCCAACTCCACCCCCAGAACACAACACTGATTGAAACCCAGTACCTTATTTAGACTAGGCTTTTTTAATGTGGCAGAAAATACCACATAAAGGCTATTCACAAACAACATTCAGCTCTATATCTCTGCTTGCTTTAACACAGGCTGATGGAGTGCCTTAGAGTGCTGTTACATTTTTAAAAATAGAAGGTACATGAATAGGCATGCACCTCAGTTTTTAAGAGAAATGAGTCACAGCTCTTCAATTATGTTTCTTTTCTTTGATCCTGTATTTTAAATTTAAGAAAAGACCTTTTTGTGCATCCTACTTCATCCTTATCAAAATCCTGTGAACAAAGTTAATCTCACTTCATGTGATTGGGATAACAGCAATAATAACACTGTGAAAAGCAACAGACCTCACTGTTAATGTGGTTTATTGAAGCTGATAATGAGATCTGGTATTTTACCCTGAGGAATATTGACAAGTAGCACTTTACTTGGTAAATATTCTTGTCTATGAGTTGGATTCTATGCAAAGGAAAATTCAATTTCTACTATGAATTCAACTTTACCAATGTAGTCTTAGTGCATTCTGGAAACTGAAACTACTTCTGGCTATATGTGCTTTTCCCATATTGTAACCAATAGTACATAAGTACTATTTTGGGGAAGGTACTAATAAGTACTTTCCCAAAAATCTCAAAGTATTTCTCAAAAGTGTTTTGCAGGAATATTTGTTGCTTACCTTTAGAAAGTGAAAAAAACTAAGAGGTAATGAGCTGCTTTTCATAACACATCTAAACGTATAACCTGCATATTCTGTTATCCATCCTGGTATTCAGCTTGTCTGCTATAATAAAGCTTAAAAGTATCTACAACAACACTCTAATTTTGTTGTTGCAATTTCTGTAATTATTTTAAGTGTGTTAGTCTGCTGTGAAAGATTGAAAAAAAGAAGGCTGAGTATGGTTCTTGCTGTGAAAAAATGTAATTTACAAAAGGAAGAAGCGAAGTTTTACTTCTTAGAGTAGCAGCTGACTATGGGGTTAAGATTAACGAGTCTCCAAAATTCTTTGAAATTTGTCAGCTTAAAGAGTTTCTCCTTACAGAGTCTCAACAGTAATGACTTAACTGTTGAAGCTCACAAACTCTTTAAAATCAAAACTGTGAAAAATGTTCTGGCTGAAATGGCATAGAGGCTTCTGATAATCCTGAAGCTAAATATAATCAGGATAGCAAGAACTCAGTTTAGTACTGCCTTCCTTCAAACCTCTTCCCAAAGTGATAACAAATCTGCACCTACGCATTGTGAGAAAGAAGTGGAAGACATCCCAGAATGAAGGAGCCGAGCCCACTGTCTGATTGTTATTAACCATCTCTCCTAATTTTGCACTGCATTACTTGGGCTAGATAAAGTGTTGGAATTGACAAACTAGATTTTCATATTCTGGGACTGAAAAATAGACATTTCATTAATACAATTTGTGCCTTCATAGTAACAGCAAAATCCAAATTCCTTAGTTTATAGCTCCCTACCGATGCCGAATGTGAGAAAGGAAAGCCTGGAAGCACTTAGAAATAACAGGCTGATAAACTTTTGAATTCATGTACACAGTCTATAGCTATGATGAGTTTTGATTTGAACTGCTCATGCTATTGGAACACATGCTCTCAAATGCATAATATAATGCCATGAAATGTATGCAATTTAGAATAAAATATCTGGATTTTGTCACCCCCTAAAACTGACCCATTACTACACATACACAGAGACCAGTGAGCTGGGACATGTCCTGCCTGCCAGGACTATATTGCTTTTGACTTTGCAGAGGTGAGTAATTTCCATGGCAAGGAGAAAACCCTTGGACTTGTGCACAGAACTGCCCACAGCACAATCAACTGGCGCTTAGTGAGGATCAGCTTCAAAAAAACTGACCTGAGAATGTCTGGTGGACATATACCCAGGTGTGAGCATGACTGTAGCTACATCTTTAAATGAGCTGCCTGATGTTTAGGAAATTCCAGCAAATTGCTGTATCCCTCTTTTTCCATCTGCCAAGGTGAGTAGCTCCAGAGAGAACGCCTTCAGCATTGGAGCGTGGTGAAACGCAGCGTCCAGGAGCCTCGATCGCAAACAGCCAGAGAACCAACAACAGATCCCCAAGGTCTTACCAGACCTAGCCCAGGATCCGGCACCGCTGCAGACCGAGCAACTGATTCATAGGGGCAGCGCAGGTGGGAAGGCACCACCCCTGTGAGCAGATAAACACTGCCCTTGAGGATGCAGCAGTTCCCACAGGCAGGATCCAGTATCCCAGCAGGATGTAGATGTGAGCTCAGCCCAGGGTCATGGAGACAGTCCTCTAGGATGGCATTCCTTCAGCAGAAAGCAAAGTCCTCTCTGCTGGCCAGGAAGGACATGGCGATTCAGACAGGTGCCCCTCATAAACATGTAGCTGTCCCAACATCTGGCTGTAGTGAGTGCCACAGCCTGTCGGCGCTGATAGCTGTGTAAGATGTCAGCAGGTTGATGATTTGCCCTGCACAGTGGCAGAGCTATGGGAAGATGTGGAATGGCTAAGAACCATAAGGGAATCTGAGGAGCAGATTGACTGGTGGATCCACACTCTACCATCCCTCAGAGAGGCAAGCCAGCTACCTGAACCAAAAGAACTTAAGGATCCCCTACCTTCTTGCTACCAGGCAGATGGAAGGGACCTAGGAGACAGGGAAAGTTGGAAATGGGTTACTCCTTGGCGTAGATGGTGCATTACTCCCCGGCTCATGTCACCTTCCCAAGTACCTGTTTACAACAGATTTGAGGGCCTGGTATTTCAGGATTAGGTATACCTGCTGGTATACAAGATTGGTTTTGTCTTTGATATGAGGGTAACGGAACAAAAGAACTGGAAAGATGGAAGGCTCACTACAGCCCTTATCAGACTTCTCTTTTACTTGGTTAAGAAAATAGGAAGTTAAAAAGGAAAAAGGCTCCTATCACCATATCTATTCTGGGTATCAACAGGCGTGAAAATGCAGTATTTTAAGTTTTAAAAGCTGTTATTTCCTCCACGCAGTCTCTGTGAAGATGAAAAGATAGAATATAATGTTTGTGTGTGGAAGCAATTGAGTAGTTTGTGGAAGAAGCTGTGGGAGGCTTGCATTAAACAAGGAGATATTTAGTTTAAATATTGCATGTAGCTGAAGGACAGAAATGTATCAAAATGACATAAAAGGAAAAAAAGTTCAGAGTTATAAGGATACTATGAGGATGGGTTGAACTGAAAGGTAGGTGAGAAAAGGAATGCTTGTAGATCACAAAGAAAGTGGCTGAAGAGATGTAAGAGATTTCACTTTTCCTTATTTTCTCTGTTTTCACTTTTTCCTTCCTTTTTCTTTCCTCACTGGGGATTTTTTCCTTAAATTCTCACTATATAAACATATTTACGTTTACACAAATCAGAATTTATTTACCTTTCAACTTTGCATATCTATTGCTTTTTTTTTGTCTCAAAGACCTTGGCAGAGGTACCTACATTCTTGTATGAGAATTTATGAATATACATAGCTAAATAAATCATGTCTGACAGCTTCAGTTAATGTGGGCAGGTAGATTTTACTCCATGAAATGCACTTCATCCATAACAATTGAAGTGTACTGCAGAAGTTACGTGAGCAAGAGAGATGAAGGGAGTGTAAAGAGTTAAAGCTTCCATGGTAACCTCGGCAGTGAGGATGCAATTGGCTCATAGGTCCCTTCTGTCATGTCTTGATTCCATGCCAACAAATCATGAACTGTCCATCATTTCACACATCTATTTTTAGAGCATCCTCAGCTGCTTTCAATAAAATGATAAATGATACATGTTCACACGGGGCTAATACTGGTCATAGAAAGGGCTGTTTCCATCTGAAATGCAAGCTGAAGTTTTGAAGAAAAACACCATGGCAAAGGCACTGACCTTCAGTAAAAGCAGATTAGAGGTCTTGATCAAACTGCCCTTTGCTTTTCTTAGCAGCAATCTGTTTGGAACTAAAGGCAAACAAAATCTATGCCAAACATGATCAAATATCCTTGTAGCTATTAGGGGAATTGTTCCAAAGGGGTAGTATACCTGCAGAGTCTCTCTCAACTGAGAGACATTTAGGTATTGCCTCATCTACACTGGAGTAGCTCCTCTTTTGTGCTTTAAACAGGAAGGAAAGCTGAACATGTTTAAATAATGATATACGAATACTGCAAACAGAGAATCTTTAATAATGCATTTCTCTGGAAGACAGCTCTATTCATACAGGATGCCCAATGCATATAGTCAAACAATTAACAGAAATTGCTTCAGTTGTACCAGCAATTTGTTATAGTGTCTGCACTATAACAAAAACAAAGGCAAAATATATATAAACAAATGGGGGAGAGACACTGTGGAAGGGGAAACTTAAAAATAAAGCCCTTGGGTGGTCAGATCTACATCGTCAGAAGTCATATCATAACATGGCATAGAAACTCAACACTAAACTTTCCACCCAAAGTGCCCTCGGTGCCTACAGATGATAATGCTTAAAAGATGAAAAACAATACCTCAGTGACAGCAGTCTTCATAATTCTACTTGTCTCTTTCTGTTTGACCTTTATTACTTTTCTCCTTATTCTGAATGCTCTGCCCTTATTTTGCTGTGCTCCAGCATCACCTGCTAGACATAAAATATCTCCTGGACTTCCAAGTCAACTTTTATCTATATACACAGATTTCTGTATTATTTCATAATATATCCTGAAGACACACAGCTCCATCATTTCTAAGCACAGAGAATTAACTCAATATTTTATAGGTTACAGATACTGATCAGCAACAAAGTTTGAACTGCTACTATTTTGCATTAACTTCATGTAATTTAAAATACAGACTGAAAGGTCTTTGAAGAACAGATTGTAGATTCTTAAAGCTGTAATCAGTCCCCAAATTGAAATTGCACTCTTAATTTAAAGTTTTTTTCTAAATAAAGTCAATTTGCTTTTAGTGTTAAAAAAGCTTTTATGCATGTATACTAATGAACTTATTACACCCAGGACAGCAAACTGCAGGTTTGAGACGGTTTTCCTGACAGAATAAATTCCAAAAAATAAAAACAGGAATAGCATTTTCTTTATTTCATTTGCTAATCTGAGTGTTTATGTGACAGCAGAGAGCTCTTTCATAAAAACAGGTAAATTTCTATTTTAATGCACTATGTTTGCTTCAGAAGCAGAAAAAAGGCTTGGGCTTAATATATTCTTCTCTATATATTCCTTGTCTGAAAGCAATAAAATATATTTATAATTGAGGTTTTATATACTTTTTAAATTACATATTTTTCTAATAAAAGGCTGGATGAAACTCTACAGTCCTGATATGTCTGAAGTGCCAAACAAAACTTTAGAAGTGTTGCTTCATCAATGTTTCTCTCCGGTTCTCCTACAAAAGAAGTCTTCCTTAGCTATGAACAGGGCTCATTTTAGCATTTAAGAAAAGATTTCTTTTTGTTTCCATGCTACTGGAAGGCACTGGAATGAGAAATGCTAAAGATATTTCTTAAGAATGGTTCACTTGCAGTTACCTTAATCAAGACATGTTGCGTGTATTTAGTAAGGAAAATAATTCATAAACTTTTCATTAAGTGTTTAGAAACCCCATGAAATGAAAAAAACTCCATCAATTAAAAAAAAAATCAGAGAATACCTTTCAAAAACGCACCTAATTATTTTAGAAAATCAGCTTTGTTACAAAGCTAATTGTGTGTTCAAATGCAATAATCTGCTAGTTCATAGATGAGTAGAATTATGTCAAATTCCTTTTCTCTCAGTCATTTCACATACTGTTTGTCATCAGTAAGAATTAATTTTCAAGGCTCATTAAAAAGTTCTTAGTTTTTCAGTCTTTCAAAGTCACTTGGGCCCTTAGTATTAAGCTGACACAGTGACATAGCAAAATAAGTATCCTGCTCATTAGTAAGATCAACAAGGACAGAGGTGCTTTCACTGTACTTCTAAACCCAAGGTTTAAACATCAGAATCACCTTAACTGGGGAAACTGCAGAACCCAGGTAGGCATAAAAGGCCCCCTCTTGGGCAGTCCCATGGCATGAGTTGAAAACATACTCCCAAAACTCCTTGTTAGAGTATACTGAATTATACTGAGTGGATGCTTCGATCATACAACACCTTCCTTCCTTAGTGGTTCTTACTGTTACTGCCAAAGCTATAAAGGGAAACAAGTAAAGGGAAAGGGGAAGGAATAAAACTGAGAGCTGTCCCGTTGTTTACAGGTCAGGGAATAGTCATCTGTCTCAGCTTGGCACTGCTTGCTATTCCTGCCTTCTGCTCAGGTACTCCTTCTTCAGGAGAAGAGGGGAAGGGACTTCTGATCACTTTCCAGTCCTTCATGGACCCTTAGTGAACACAGACACAGCTGAAGGGAAATGAAGAGTCACTCCTTAGGAAATAGATATTTTATAGATTTGTAATTTTTTTTCTGCTGTTTTGTCTAATATTTCTTTTTTTCATTCAATACAAATAAAAGCATTTGTGATTTTTTTTTATTTTTTTTTTAATGTAAGTGCTTAGCTGCATTCTGGCCATTCTCTCAGCACTGCTTATTTTGTGTGCCACTCCATAGTATTCCGTGAAAATACTGATGTACGATTGATGGGAGTGTTCATTTACATACAATTGATACTGCACATATACAGAGTCACCTACAATGGGGAAATTTAAATTCACAGGCAGTAATTCTTTGCTCCACAAAACAGCTAGACTTATTAATCAGGTAAGTTTCTGCGCCATGCAAACAAGAGTGGTAAAATGAGGCTTTTAGAAAAATATTTTCTTCAACAAAATGGATAACCGTGACCCTATTGGCTCTGTCGTTAATAATTTGGAATGTTTGCATAAATGTGAGCAAAGATGGATGACTTTAAACAACAGTCACTAATTAAGAGACCAAAACAAATAAAGGACTAATAACAACTTATAAACCAAGACAGGCATATTAGCATACTGTATCTCATATCATTGTGGCAATGTCAGAAAGACAAATAGTCCTGATTACACCTGATGCAATACTATAACTAATGCAATCAGTCACAGCATGGGACTTCTGCTTACTGTTCATTTCTTACATAAACTCTGATTTTTAAATTGGGTATGTTGCTGAAATGTACATATATGAAAATGAATAAAATTTGTTGCAATAATATACAAGCTGGAAGATCTCCCTGCAACTGAATTATTAGTCGCCACCTCCTAAAAGTAGCTAATCATTACGCAGATTTCAATCTAAGTCATACTGTTGGAAAAGAATGACAGATCATTAGAAACATCTGTTTTTCAGATTTCTTGCCAGAAAAGCTGTTTGCTTTCTACACAACAAGAAAATCTTTTTTGGATTGAACATTTGTAAGACTTTTTTGAATTAGCCAAAGGCTGAAAAATTACTCAGAAAGAAGTAATAAAAAATCATTTAACTTCAGTCAGCACCACTCTGTAATAATTAATGTGTTGCAACTATTTTGAATTACGTGCTTTGGGACATGTGCTGCGTTAAATCCTGAAAGCTGATATTCTGATTATTTTTCTTTGCATCAACCTCTGAAAAGCAGCGGTTCCACTTTTCAAGGACTTCTCAAACCTAAGGCTGTGCATTCCTGTATATGATGCGAGTCAGTTGACAAGGCTACAGGGGACTAAGAAATTATTACCATATTTTCTACAGGGTATGAGACCTGTGAGGGGATGGATGTACTCTTACTCATAACTTAACCTTGAACTTTGTGAACAGCACTGTCACCACAGTTTCCATGAGCATATGGCAGGGCAGTTCATCAATTAATAATATCAGTCACCATTCTTAACAGCAATCTACAGTAATCTAGTCCCTTCTGAACATGGTTCCTATAGTACTTAAAGGATTAATTATTTTTCTCTCCCAGTAAAATATAAGTATTGTTGTATCTCCTACACATAAATAGGGAAAAAAAGTGGGGAAAATGAGATCATCATTCAAAAATGTCTTTTCTTTCTGGATCTCAGTTTTTCAGTGCCCATTCAGGATATCTTTGCAAGCACCTTCTAATTTATTCTGTACATTCATACCCTTGTCCTGGGAATTTGGATAGGCACTGGAAATAACCATGGCTTTGGTTCTGGTCTGTATTCAGTAAAAACAAACAAAAGTGTGTACATCAATTGCTGTTGTTTCCTACTCATGCTAGAAGGTGGGGGCATCCACTTCTCAGGATTTTTATATTGTGCTTTGACCAAACTCCTTGACCTGTGTACTGACAAGCACTCCTCTTTTTCCTTGTTGAGGAGAGAACATGATGGTAGAACTTTTGCAGCAAAGTGTTATAATCACAGATGGTTTCTTTATAGCTACGTGGAGGTGAAGTAAAGCTCTTAATTCTACTTAGAAATTTGGGGAAAACAATGTACAAGCAATGTGACAATAAGGCAGCCTTCAAGGACACTATTTATTGTACCTTGGATAATCTCAGAATCAAAACCTAATGCTACTCTGATTTCTTTCTACCTCTTCAAAATACTTTTGATCAAATAAATTTAACCTGTGATGCTTATTTAAGTAGGTAGGTAAATACTAGTAATAGCAAAACCATAGTTTTTGAATTCTTTGTACTATTATCTGTGATTAGAAAGTTTTGGTTTTTTGGGTTTTTTTGAATGAAAATTTTTAGAGTATGTTAAACACTGAGACATGCTAATAATCAATATGGAATAAGAGATAATTTATTTTCCTAAGTGATAACAGCTTAATTTCATACTGTTTCACTATGGAGACAAAATATTAGTTTGATGTCAAGTGGAACTGTGAGTTACAGATTCAAGTTTCAGATTCAGTTGCTCCATTTTATAAGCCTCATAGCCCAAATTCATTGAAAAGGCCTTGGAAGGCAACACAGCATAATTTGTGGTTCTTGGAGGCCAGAGAAAATAAGCTGCATTTTGTAGGTGCTCAGTGACAAATGCTCCCAGAATGATGCCACAGGCTTATAACCCTGAGGTGAGTGGAGATTCTCACTGCAGGTTCTGCCTGGAAAGTAGAAAAATAAAAAAACCACTACCATTTCAGTTCTTACTTTTCCTGTCCATACCCATGAAAAGAAAAATGACAAGAAAAACCCCAAACAAACAACACCACAGATTAGTCAATACAAAGAGAACATTAGAAACTACTGTCTGGAATCCCCAGAAACATTCTCTTGCTTCTGAAAGCCAGACATCACTCTGTTAAACTGTTCAGCAAAGACCTGGAGTTTAAGTCAATACATCACTACTGTTTCCTTGCATGACCCTGGCTAGGAAAAATGAAACGTATATGACAGCTCCATCATATATTTCACAACAGTGACTAGCAATGGCATCTGGCACATTTGCAGTGGTTTTAAGCAATACTAGCTCTCATTATGCTTACAGAAAGCAGCAACCAATCTGACTTTAAATCAAAGGAGTTTGGGGCTAGCTGACAGACTCAAAAAACAGAGTTATCTCTGCATCAGCTGA
The DNA here is from genome assembly GCA_026283785.1 of Coracopsis vasa. Taxonomy (NCBI): domain Eukaryota; kingdom Metazoa; phylum Chordata; class Aves; order Psittaciformes; family Psittacidae; genus Coracopsis; species Coracopsis vasa. The sequence continues at coordinate 13,948 of JANHGB010057649.1, forward strand.
AATATCAGAATTTATACAGAGAATGATTATTACCAAGAAGAAATCACCTCCCTCTCAAGTATTTCTGTTCACTTTGCACTTCTGCACAACAGTGTACAACTACCCATGCTGCTAGCGCTCCTGGGGCTCTCTGCATGCTTGTTAGCACCAGCATTTGGAAATGCAGGAACCTGAGCAAGAAGCTGATTCCTTTCTCACTCTTAGATCAAAGAACTGAAGGAAATTAGGAAGGGAGTGCTCTGCTTCCTCTCCACTTTCTCCACAGATGTAGTCACCACTGTCTCTGACAGAAAAAATTATGTAGGGCTGCATCTCCTGCTGCTCTCTATTACCGTCTGAATTGAAGAAAGGAGACAGACCTTCAGCTTGACATTCTGTTTCTTCATGTCTGTGTCGCTTGTGCTGTGCTGGGTAAAGAAAGGCTGGGTAAAGAAATTCTGGTCTCTTCTATTACTTATTTAACCATATCTATAGAAACAAATGTAGTAGAGACAAAGCATCCTGCTTCTAATATGGTCTTCCTTCTCAAAAATGTAATTATAAAACTCTCTTTTCCACATACAGTGAGTGAAGTTCAAAAGACAGCAAAGCTTTAGCTCTCCTCCCCAATACTGAGAACAGTTTAAACAAGAAAAAAGTGTGTGCCTGTTCTTCTGGGAGTAGGAAGGAAAGCCCTTTTGACAAAAGTCATGATAATGAACCCATCCCTGCTTCCAAATCAGCTTTCTTCTTTGGCCTTCAATCATTTCTGCCTCTTTGCTCTTTCTTCAGTTATTGGCAGTCTTTGCTGTCCTCACTCTCAGGCCACATAAAAAGGCTAGGAAACTCTGGGAAGCTAAAGGTTTATTGGTTTAATAAATATTAATTGACAAGCTCTAGTGTGAGCAGTTATAGTTATGAGAACATGGCTACACGCTTTTTTTTCATCTTCAGTACTGATATGGTGTTTTGGTTTGGACTCCTCCTAGTTAGAGATAATTTTAGTTTGAGCAACTCTGTACTGAACAAATTGCAAAAAGGCTATTGATAACCAAAGAGTCATAACACTACTTTTAACCTCGTCTTTCTGTCATCGTATTTCAGCTAACTCTGACCAAATAATATAGATAGAGGTTCTTTTGCTTTCAGGATCTCTTGGATTTTCAGCCATGATTTTTTTCTCTGAAGTGCTCTTCTCAATAAAAATTGTTTCACTTTCCTTCTACAATGGCAGGGAGCGTTTTAAACCAGGAAATTCAGACTGAGAACACTGTAAGTAACTAATCATCAGGGATAAATGAAAAACTGGAATGGGAGATATAATAACACAGTAATCTTCCCAATTTACATGTCATAGTAGAAATAAACTTACCCAGTTCGCTATATTTCAAAGATTTAAAGAGCAGTCCCTTAAATCCTATTTTGCAAAAGAAGCTTTCCACTAGAGGAAAGAAAATGTTCAAGTAACACCTGAGATAGTTAAGACACTGCTGTACTCTTGCAGACCTGATAACTTGTTTTTCGCTTTCTGATTTGCTCAAGTTAATTGTCAGAAGCTGCTCTAAATTTTATTAGGTTTTTGTAGATTCATTATTCCCAATTATCTCATAAACACTTAGCATTTAAATTTTGACTGAAGCATACAACATTTCTTAATGAATTAGCAATGCATGTGAGATGCATTCACATATTTTTTGCTTGGAAGTTGAATCTTAACGTTGATAGCTATGCAAGAATAAATGTCTTTAGAGCCATTCCCAACCTATGTGATCTATAGCATATGCAAGATTAAGCATACACACAGAAATAATACAAAAGTCAGCATTTGAAATGAATTACACAGTAAAGTGATAGTAAGCACTGGGAGCACTACAGTAACGAAAGTGTATGAATTGCATGGTATTTCCTTTGGGACAAACCTCTTTTTTGTTTTACTTGCACAGCTGTACTTCCTTAGCTGAGAACAGTAAAGTTGATGGAGCTATGAAGCCTTTTCAAATTTTTAGTGATGATCAGTTAATACTGTACAAGTGTTCTCAGAACATTCTAAACTTGCTTCCAATGGTATTTTTGAGGCTGAAAGGTTTAAGAGGTATGACAGTATACTTCCCATTGAAGAAAACCTGTAAAAGTAACAGTGATGCAAAAAATGGTGAAAGAAGAAATACTAGAAATATGTGATTAAAGAACATGCAAGGGGAGTAACTCCCAGGCAAGATGAAAGTATAAACACCATGGAATAATAAGCTACCAAGTTATTAATAAAAATAAGTACACACCTCTGGCCATTCCAAGTCCAAGAAAAATTAACTTGAACTGGGTTGGAATAGGTGAAAAGAAGAGGACTTCACTGTTTTTTAAAACCCTGTTCTTTTCCATGAAGAGACAGACATTGCAGACTTCCCCTTTGTGAAAAGTCAAGAAAGGTTGGCTTGCTTGTAATAGCAAAATGATGGGTAAAGATACTAACTCTGGCAATAGCAGAATGAAAAAGATAACTACAAGAGACAGAAGATAGCATCAATGATAAAACTGCCCATGAATAAGTTTTGACAGGAAACTGGAAGATTTCTTAAAGTTCCTGAAGACTCATAGTCTTAACCATACTGCTTTTTTTGTTTCTTTCTCTTTCAGTAGCTTTGAACCTTGACTGCAGTCTTTCTTGCAACCTTCCTACCTTTGACTGATAGCTCTTAAATTGGGTTTTACCCTATTGGTTCTGTCCAGATTAAATATATTTATAGCACAGCATGACACAATGAGACAAAGGAACAAGTGACAGTTACTTTGCCTACTTTTGTCTCCTACATGGTTAACCATCATTTAAACACTGGAAAAAAGGTTGAGAAAAAAGCAAATTGAGATAATAGGATGAAGCAAACTGATGTTGTGTAATCTATAATAGTTTGCAAATAAACTTTTAGAAATTTTTATTTTTTTTTTTTAATCCCAGGAATGTTTTTTCAATGAAGAGCCAAAAAAAGAGGTACTAAACAAGACTTTGCCAAGCTAAAACATATCAGTATCAAAAGACTGACGGAGTGGATGAAACCAGCTTGTTGTACATGACTTGCAGAATGTTTTCATTTAAAGTATGAGGGTTCACAGTTCCTTTGGGTGCTAAAAGAATAGTGAGTAAACATAATAATGGTTTAAATAACATTTCCACTGCCATGCTCTTGCAAAGCACAGAAATTTTTTCTCTTTGTTAGTAACCACATCCCTTGTTGACAAATACTCAGTAGGACACATGAGAGGACCACACCTGCAGACGGAAAGTCTTTGGGGGAGATAGCCACTTCCCATGGAGTAGATGTTTTCAGGAGCTTGTACAGAGGTTTTAATTAATGCACTTGCAGATGACTAAAAGGGTGTACGAAAAGACAGACGAATGTACACCTGTTTCCAGATGTAAAACGTAAACCTGTGGACAGAACCTTCTTTTCATGTCCATCCTGACAGAGTCACGGCACTCATACAATTAAACCAAAAAGAGATATATAGGATCTGAAAATATGGCAGTATTTTATGGTATTTGTGTTATAAAACTAATCAGACAAATGGAAAACCTAGCTTTTCTTTTCTCAGACAGAAGAAGGATGAGTATATGTATGGCCCGAAATATTTATTTGAGGTAATGGTGGAAAACATTTAAAAAGTAAAACAGACCTGTAATCTCATTCCTTCCATTGCTCTTCTGTTGGGGTCTTCTCTCGTGAAGAGATCCAAAGCCTAACTTTGTCAGAAAGTTTAAATGAGAAGCCTTTATTAGTGTGATTTGTGGCACTGATGGTAGACTCTCTACTTGTTTCTATCAAATCACATACACACAAAAAAACTTGAAAAGTGATTTAAAATGCTTTCCTGATAATTGTCCCGTGTACATTTGTCAAACATAGATTTGGTTGCATGGCAGTGCTTTTATGGATCTCGGTCTTATTCTACATTAAATTTTGAAATAGGTATCAAGAGGATATTCCCCTGTCACAAAAATAAAGCTGAGGTGATTTTAGGTATTTGCTGCTGACAAGTCAGAATTGCTTTTATTCTCAACCCCAAAGACATTGCTCACTTAAGAAAAAAATCACAGGCAAGTCTAATTTTGACAAGGAGCATGTCCTGAGCTGTTGTTGACAGTGTCACAAATGCATCTCCACTTTAATTTTTAAGTTTGTTATTTTCCCACTAGCTTTCATAGTTACTGCTTTTAACAACTAAGGCAGCTACTGAATAGCTGTGAGCCTACAGGAGTGTGCATTGAATCACAGCAGGGTGTTCAAGCAAATTGGATATATGGGTGTTTGCTGAAAGTGGGAATCATCTTTTTAAAAGTTTAGGTGTGATGTGCATTATTTTGAGAGGAATTATCATAACAATGTGCAATTCCTACCTTAGTGAGCACAGGGGGTGATTTAATCAAAGAAACAATGAGTGGTTTTTTATTCAGCTGGGAGTTTTGGCAGTCTTCCTCCTGCCAGCTAAAATTGCAGGCTGCTTGCTGAGGCTATATGCCAGGCAGTTTTACCCAAAAGAAAGCGAAAACATTTTACCTTATCCTTCACAGTGGTGTGTCACTGACATCGGTGTCAGTTAGCTTTATGTGTTAGGAGGTGTCCTAAGTGGCCCAGAAACCATACCTATCCTCAGTTTCCTCTACTTTGTAGCTGATATTTTTTCTGGTTGAAACCCTTTCTGTTATGTTCCAGCACTGAATCCCTCACTGATACTACAGAAGCAGGAGGAAAGACCCGAAGTCTAGCTCTCCAGATCTGAAAGTTACTGTCTCTGCATACCAGGTGCACATATTTTAAGACTCCTTCAGCAATGAGCACAGACCTTCTGTTGTGCCTAGGGCATTCAGAACTAAATGCATTTGGTACAAAATGTCAAAATAAAGACTCTGTGACCCTGTCTTAAAACTACTTTTGAACTCAAAATCTGAATCAAAAATAATGAGATACATAGTGTACTACTTGTCTTTTTTTTTTTTTTTTTATTCCTAAATTATTGCTTTGAATGGCAATATTTGTGGTAGCTCACATGCAGGAGGAAAAAACACATGCCAATATGTCAGATTTTTAGGCACCACAAACAAGGAGTCCAGTAGGTCAACTATTAAACAAGAGTCAATACTCTCTTTCAAAAAGCAGTAGTTTAGAACTTCAGCTTCTTCCCATTTTTCTTCAGGTATATTTAGACAGATACATGAATGAATACATTAATGCTGAAACAATTTCAGAGTATCAAAAGCTGCTAATTGATAGTTACATGTGAGTTTATTTTTCATGTGAAACCACTGTATTATATTCATTGTTGAAATAATGGTAATAATTTTCTTTGTGACATTCCGTTGAAGAATTTTAAACAAAGCCTTCAGTAATTGCTTAGTTATTCAGACCTGCATGGTAATTTTCCACTGTATTAAAAGGTATTTATTACGGAGAGTGATGGAAAAAATGTACATGTCTGCTGGATGAAGCTTTTACTTATTTTCAGTCAACATAATTACCTTTTATTAACACACCTGGTGTCTGAACAATAGCCTACTTTTAATTTATTTGACTAATACTTTCCTAGGTTCATATTTGTAGGATATCTATACCCTTCAAATTGTAATGAACAAATAAGACTGATTATGTGGACAAGACTACATTTTCAAGTTTTTTGGGAAAAAAAGTGCTTAACCCTACTCACAATAGAATAATTTTGATTATATGCAGTTGTAGGTGAAAACCTAATCCAACAAACTGAACTTTAAAGCTTCATTTAGAAGAACAAAAATAACAGCACTAGTACTAGAAAAGCTATTTTCATAGCATATGTATTATATTCTGGTGACTTTGCAACGTAAACAATATTATGAAAGGTATTTACTGTTCAGATATTGGAGTATTAAACAACAACTATCATCCATCTAAAGGTCATCTAAATCACTAAGTATTATGCGATTCTCATGGTTAAGCCCCAGCCAGCAACTAAGTACCACACAGCCACTCGCTTACTGTCCCACAGGTGGGACGGAGGAGAGAACTGGAAGAGTAAAAGTGAGAAAACTCGTGGGTTGAGATAAAGACAGTTTAACAGGTAAAGCAAAAACCACAGACACAAGCAAAGCAACATAAAGAATTCATTCACTACTTCCCATGAGCAGGCAGGTGTTCAGCCATCTCCAGGAAAGCAGGGCTCCATCATGCATAACTTGGGAAGACAAGCACCATCAATCCAAACATCTCCCCCTTCCTTCTTCTTCCCCCATCTTTCCATGCTGAGCACGATGCCATATGGTCTGCAGTATCCCTTGGGTCAGCTGGGGTCAGCTGTTCTGGCTTCATCCCCTCCCAACTCCTTCTGCACCTGCAGCCTACTCACTGGTGGGGTGGGGTGGGGTGAGGAGCAGAAAAGGCCTTGACTGTGTGTAAGCACTGCTCAGCAATAACTAAAACATCCCTGAATTACCAACACCATTTACAGCATAAATCCAAAACATGGCCCCATACCAGTTAATATGAATAAAATTAACTCTACTCCATCCAAAACCAGAACTGTGATGTCATTTTTTTCTTTTTATCAAACTGATTTTGTTACTAGATCCTATAGTACAATGAAAACTAATAGCCCTTCAATACTTTCAGTATCTTGCACCCCATGTAGGAATTACAGTGAGGTCAGATGTGAGACCTGAGTAGAGGTCGTCACCCAGGACCCCACCAGTGTGATCACCAAACAACATAAAGTGGGTCCCTGTACTTTCAGACACCCTGGGCTTCGTTAACTCTATAAAATAAGATGTGATGTGTTCTGAGGCTTCACAATAGTAGAGCGCTTTTGTTACACATTGCTATTTATGATCAGCTTTTAAGAGCAGCTGCCACACTTATACTGATCAACCATGCCCCGAGCACATCCTCCTCCCTTTGGCCTCCAATACAGACCCATACCCACACCTACAAAAACACACTGTAGTGTTTTCTGCTTTTATCTCTGCCTCTCATCTGCTTTTGTGCAATGGGATAAGCTTTGTTTGCAAGGGACTCGGGGTATCCTGTAAGGCCCCGATTCCACAGCAAAGTCTTCCCAGGTGGGAGGAGTGTGTAAAGCTGCTGGGCTGCCTGCTAGCAGGTATGTGGAATAGGTGGTGAGCCTGTAAACATCTTCTTCAGCAAGTTTTTAGGTATCATAAGTATGAACACTATTCTCACATAGGTTTAGGTCAGAACATGTATTTCAGCTCTAGCAGCATAGGTCCAGCTGCTTCAACCTTAACACTGATGTCTACATGTTCCTTCAGCATGTTGGCATGGTCTGGCCAAAGAAACAACCTTATCTCCCTCAGTCAGCAGATATGCTCCAGCTGGAACACTGCATGGAGCAGAATGCCATTTAATTACATTTATTGAATGCTCAAATACTGTTCCCTTAACATATTATTTATTTAGGAATATTACAGCACATTTTTAAATGAGTTATCTAGGAATATTACAACACATTTTCAAATGAAAAACCATACTATTAAAGCAGGAACATAAAAAAATGGATTCAAATTAATGCCAATTTCTGTTGCTTGGTAATTTAACTGAAAACAAATTATAATTTTATTACTGAATTTTAATGTAAGCTATATAGGCTCATTTATAATTTTCCTCGTAACTTCAGAGTTATTGATAACTTTTTATATATATATATATTAAAAAAAAGTAAAAAAAGAGACCTCAATCACCAATGAACAAAGAATTTTTCAGTCAATATGACCAGAAGCAATGATTTACCATGGCGTGAATTTCTGTAATAGATGTGTGACCCTTCTCACATACAACATCTCATTTATGGAATATGCATTTTTTTGAGGAGACGCTAAACATATTGCAGAAAGGTTGATTCCTTACTTCTCAACATTAATTATCTTTTGTTCTCAACTAGCAGGTTCAAAATTTAGAATTCCTATGTTGGTTTTTTTTTACTTTGTACAAGAAAAGCTTGAATTTATAGTTGTGTTAGTGAAGTTAGTGAACCAAAATCTATTCCATTCCATTCCAGCTATTTCTTGGATCAGCGTCTCTTCCTTTAGAACAGTCTCCTTATTGTTTTGTAATATGAACAAAAGTTTCCAGGAGCTGAGTGAAAAGCAAGGTTTATTTTACTGCATAGGTGTTCTAAAGTTACAGGATCAGATAGTTCATGGTATATGAGCAGCACCGAAGGGAAAGCAGAGAAGAATTGTCACCAAACACTGAAGTTGCAAATAGTTTAAAAAAATTAAAAAAAGATTAAAAAATGCTTAAAAAAATCTTTAAAGCACTAATGTTCCACAGGTGTCTCTCAGTCTAATCAATGATAGTAAGTTGAATCTACTTGATGAGTTCAAGAGTACATTCAATGGTTTAAGAAATATACAGCAGGAAGCTTCAAGCTATACCAATAAGACACCAAAACAAATGTCTGTTGTTAAAGTTGGCACAGGAGGAGATTGGAAGCAGAGCTGGGGACTTCATTGAGCCAGCTCAAGTCTACCATTTGCTCTCCTATGGTGCAGCATTTTATAGGATTAGAGTCTCTAAAGGCTCTTTCTTAATAGTAAACCAACATCTAGAGTACCTTTTTCTGTTTTAAAGAGAAGGATTTACTAACATGTCAATCTTGGTAATCATAAAGTTTCATTCATTTACATTCTGGGCATAGGTACCAGACAAACAGGCTTTCCTATATATAATTTTAGCAGAGAAAAATATGTCCTAATGATTTAAGCACTGCCTCTCTCCAGAGAGAGATTTGTGCTCAAATTCTGCTTAGCCACAAATACTTCCATCACTCAGGGCATGTTGTTTAGGCTGAACTCAAGGTGTCAAAATCCCAGTTCAGATAGAAGATGCTCATGCTTCCAAAAAGAATTTGATTGCCTGAGCCAGAAGGCACTTTAGACCCACTGGATTCCTCATTTGGGACTGTGGTGACCAAGTGGTCTCACCTGTGGTTTGGAGGAGTTATGGGGAAAGCCTCAGTCACTCAGCTGGTGATAATATAAAGCAAAGTATTCCACTTTCAACTGACTTTCCAAAAACAGAGTGGAGGGAGGAGAAAAAGAGACAGGTTTGTTTTGCACAATGACTGACTAGATCAAGCAGTAATCCAGGAAGAGACGGTGCTGAAAGCCATTTCCAGCTGGCATCTTGTAGCTTTTTACCACAGGACCTTAATTGCCAGGCTAACGATGGGACTCTGGCAAAGCAGTCCTCACCCGTCTATTGAACTGGATCCCAATTTAGAGCAGCAAGAGCCACCCTGTCAAAAAGTAGAAGGCATGGTGTCCAAAAGAGCCCAACAGACTGCCCAGGATTGGGTTCAGGTCTGTCTTCACAGCATTATTTACACATTTTATTCAACCGGTCTTCAGTGATGCTGCAAGAACATTCTTTTTCATTCAGCATGACCATAAGGCAAACACTATTATCTGACTGTATTCCAATAATCTTATTAGTGGTAATATAAACATGCAGCAGGAAGATGACTCTGGCTGTAGAAAAACACATTTTCAGGAATGTTCTATTAGCTTTCCAATCATTATTTCTCAGTCACTTTATAATTTAAAACTTTCCACTGAAAACAGTTATTACTTTATATTGCTTTCCTAATACAAGCATTTTTACTTCTAGGAGATTCTTTGCTGCCCTCTGAAGCACTTTGCTAGAACAGCAGAGATGAATGAAAAAAGTTTATGTTCAGCAACCAGGTGTTTGAAATAGTTTCTGCTTTGACTCTAACTACTTTCAGTAATATAAATATTTTCTGATTATATATAAAAAATACCCATCCAGAAATATATTTTGTAACCAGAAGTGTATATTGTATATCAGTACTATATTATATAACGGTAATATAAACTTTCTAATATTAAATATTATAAAGCACAATAGAGTTAGAAAAATGAGGAAACCAATAATATGGACAAAAGGACAATTTTTTGTGGACCTATTTTGTTATTAGTAATTGCCTCTTTATTTCTATATACACAAAGATAGTGTGTCAATTGTAATTTTGGTCCTCTTTTAAAATTTTTTCCACATATTTCTTTCTTAATGTCTTCCTGCAGTAAACCAGATTCAAATGACTTTTTAAATCTTTCTTACGAAGGCCAAAAATTATGGATCCACTCATTTGCCTTTTTTTTTTCAATGCCGTGAAAACCTATACTTGTTAATAGGAGAAGTGTAAAGGCTGGTTTTATCCTAAAATGGAAAAAAAAACCTTAAAATCAATTTATTCATATCCATTATTTTCTGTGTTAACTAGACATTATTATTTATTTGCCATACCCTGAAGCCTTAAACTAACTTTTTAGAAAACAGAAGCTGAGCCTACTTATTTTAACACGTAACTTTACTTACTTTCAAATACTCACTTTGTATGACAATTCAAAGATCAGTAGCAGAGGGAATAGAAAGGAAAATTCATATTTTCTTTTTCCTCATACCTCTACCAGTTGAATACTATTTGGTCTTGCAACCAATTGTATACTGTTTATCAAAAACATTTCTAAGCTCTCCTAAAGGCAACCTTTGTCGCTCCTGAGATGCCTTGAACTACCTGGTGTACTTCACCATACATGCAGGCAGAGGAAGGTATCAAGGCAGATTTGTACAAATCCAAATATCATCTTAAACACAGACAGCAAGTAAGTCATTGCAATCCAATTACCCAAAGGCACTCTTACTGCTGAGGAAATTATCACGTAGTGAAACAGTGGAGATATGAGGAATCAACACGGAGAGGTGCCCTGCTTGACCTCGTGGTCACCAACAGGGAAGGGCTGATTGGAAATGTGACGCTCCAGGGTAGCCTTGGTTGTAGCGATCATGAGATGATTGAATTTGAGATCCCCAGGACAGTGAGAAGAGTGCGCAGCAAGCTCACTGCCCTGGACTTCAAGAGAGCAGTCTTTGGCCTCTTCAGGAACCTGCTTAGTAAGGTTCCATGGGATATAGCCCTAGAGTGCAGGAGACCACAAGACTGCTGATTGATATTCAAGGATCACGTGCTACAAGCTCAGGAGTGTTGCATCCCACTAGAAGGAAGTGCAGCAGAAGGGCCAGGAGACCTCCATGGATAGATCAGGAGTTGCTGAGGAAACTTGGAGGGGAAAAAAGAGGCTTATAAAAGGTGGAAGCAAGGACAGGCGGCCTGGGAAGAATACAGGGATGTTGTCCAGGA
>JANHGB010057655.1:0-17443 GCA_026283785.1 Coracopsis vasa
CCTGGCCTTGAACACTGCCAGGGATGGAGCAGCCACAGCTTCTCTGGGCACCCTGTGCCAGCGCCTCAGCACCCTCATAGGGAAGAATTTTTTCTTACTATCCAGTCTAAATCTACCCTCCTTACAGAGAGTACTCTGTTAGAGTTCTGAGGTGAATGTGGTTATTCCGGATAGATGTTGTACTTTCCACCTGTGCATAACTTGACTGCATTTCCCCCCCGATTTTATTCTCCTCATTAAAATAAAATATTTGAAAAATATATATTTGCTTTTCGTGATAATGAGCAAAGAATTGTATTAAAAAGTGGTTGTGCATAAAGAAGGTTGGACTGTTAGCCCAGCTCCTGCTCTTGAAATCATAAAATCCCCACTGTAAATACTTTCTTCTACTTTTTGCAGGAAAAATGGCATCCATATTGGTTCTGTAGTGTTTAATAGGTACCATAACCTTTACTTGAAATTATTTTGGGCTCCCAGGGTCTTTTAAAACAAAGAAGAACTCTTATTTATCATTGCCTATGGGTGTAACACCAAGCAAAGTACAGGGAATCATATAGTTCTCTTGGATCTCAGTCAGTTTTGTTTTAAAAGGAAGTTTAAACACTCTTCAGAAGTATTACATGTAAAGGAAGACAGACTTCCTTAGTTTTTAATGCTTCCATTTTGCCTTTTTACTGATTTTCAATTAGAAAATCAGTATTTATTTGTCAAATAGAAAATTGCAATTATTCTAAATCAGTACTTTACCATATATGCTGACATGAATTAAAACTACAAAAAAACACACCATAGAATGGGGAAAAAACAGTATCTCTTCAGGAGACCTCTAATCAACAAGTATCAGAAAGATTAAAGTGTGTATCCATCCCAGTTTTACTGATGAGGAGACTGAGGCACTGAGGGGCAAAGTGTTTTCACCCAGTGTTTAATGAGGGATGGTTAAAAACATAGACTCTTTGATTTCCAGACTGGCACTTCAGCCTCGAGCTGTTTAATTCAATGGCATTTAGCCTGAAAGCTTGTGTGCATGTTTCTGATGATGCTTTTATGTGTTATCTTTCGGATTGCAAGGAATTCAGGATTGATTCCCTTACTCTTCTGCATCATGCTGCTTTAATAGTGACATAACAATGTAATGTGTTAAGGATAAATCAAGTACATCCTGTATCTTATTTTCCCCATATACTTAACTGTTGATGAGGCTTGATCCATGGGTTTTAGATTACATGTTACAATCATTGAATGGCATATGTAGCACACATGGAAATTGTTCTCAGGGTCAGGTTTTGAGCACTCTGATGGCATACACAGGCATTTGTTTAATGTTCTGCTACATACAGAAATGCTATCTAAAATCCCAGGATAAATAGATTCAGTGTGCACTTTCCTCACATATAAGAAGAGGTTGTAAAAAATTCATTGCCCAAATGTGCGTCACTGTGTGTTATTTTAGCTCCTATCTGAAGTGAGGAAAAAGGAAACAGTATGCACACAAAGAGAAAAGATAGTCTTGGCAGTTGTATACTTCCAGATTGCATTTGCATTTGAGGGGAGAGAATTTGGGAAAATGCTGTGTAATGTGGCCACCTGTCAGGAAAATTACCACTTCTCTCCAGCCTTGATCTTAGTTGTTCAGAACATTAACAGAACAAAAAAGAGTGATATCCCATGTAATAAGAGGCTGAATAAATTGTTTGCACTGTGTGTTAGAATATCAGAGTCTCAGGAGGACAGAACTGGCTCTTGGTATCTCTCTATATGTTAGTCTTTAGGTTCTGTAAACCTACGTATTAAAAACCTCCTTTCAGATTTCTCTTTCATCTCACTAACACTTCTTTCAGTTTAATCACAGTGGCAAATTTTAGTCACTATTGCTTATGGGTTCAAGCAGCTGCCAAACTTACCATCCATACTGTAGAATCCCATTGTTGGTTTCTCCCATCACTGTTCTCCCAAGCAGAGAATGAGAAGCTTCGAGGTTCTCCTTTGTCACCTCTTCCCTGTCTATTCTCTCTGAAGGATGAGGCAGGATTAAGCATTGAACATGCACTGAAGTTATGAATGCATATATGAAGACCTCAGCCTCCAGCAGCGCATTGCTACTACTACCATTGGCAGTCTAGAATCCTCATTCCTGAGTGTGAATCACATCTTAAAGGAAAAGCCTTCATAGGCAAGTCGTCTTCCTCTTTCTTAGTCTCCAACTAATTTCAGTTACCTGGGCAGCATTCCCACTAAATCACAAAAAGCTACCAGGTACTTCACATCTTAGTACCTCACATCGTAAAACCCTGAAATGCTGCTTGTATTCTGCTGCTCTCTCATGTTCTGCAAAACTTTAGGAAGCCAGTAGGTGTTTTTCTGTAGCTCTGCACATGGTAGTAGCTCTGCACATGTAATGTTTGGCATACTTCCTAGACTGGAAGCCTGGTATTGCCCATCTGGCCATTCTGCTGAGATCTAACAAGAGAAGATAACCAGGAGAGAAGAAATCTGAAACAACATAATCTTAGGGCGAGGACAGTCTTCCCAGGGTCTTCTGCTGTAGAATACTGTCCTGCTATTGCAGGAAAACCTAATATTGCAGCATCTTTGGACTACTTAATTCTGCTGTTTAACAAATCTGCAACCACTCTCCTGCATCCTCTCAGTATCAGCAGTTACCCACGTTAAAGCTGTCTTAGTAAACACAGGAGTCCTTTACTCCTATCTGCCACTAGGCAGGCGCTCCTTTGCATGTCACTATGCCTCTGCGAGTTTCTGAGGTCTGATAATTGCCTTGCATTCTCAAGTGTCTCAGAATTTCTCAGTATACCCAGTGAGAATTACCCTGTTTGTTCATCTGCGAGAGCTGCCAAGTTTTGCAGAGCTGTGACCTTCTTTTGCTACTGTTTGCAGCAGGATATATTGACCCATATGCACTGATACTTGGAGCTGAACACAGAGGATTTGCAAGTATCCAAAGAACTCCATAAATTATTTGTGTTAAATATAGAACTTGAAGATTTGGTGGTCATAAAGTAAGGGAACAATTTCTTCTTCTACTTGCAATTAAAGAATATTCCAGTGACAAAAATTGCTAACAATGGAATATCGAAAAGAAAAACAAATGCTGTTTTTAACTAATTTTAATGCAATTTGGTCAGTTGAAAGGAGGAGGAGAATAAATCTCATCAGTTTTCTGAATTCATCAGCAAGTCTCCAGAGATTGTTCAAATACTCTTGCAGTTTCAAGTAGGTTTTTTCCAGTCTTTATAAAAACTATGAAACTTCTTGGGGTGTAGCACCCCTGCAGGCTCCACCAGCTGTGGGCATACCTGAGTTAGGTGCCTGGAGTGCAATTGGGGTAGGAAAGAACTCAGTGAATGGCCTCACATTCTACCTGAGAGTGTGAATCATGGAATCTTAGAATATTTCAAGTTGAAAGGGATTCGTAAGGATCGTTGAGTTCAACTCTGCCCCTCACAGGACTACCTAAAACTAAACCATATGACTAAGAGCGTCATCCAGATACTCCTTGAACTGTGACAGGTTGAGTGGTGTGACCACTTCCCTGGGGAGCCTGTTCCAGCAACTGACACCCTCTCAATGAAGGACCATTTCCCAGTGTCCCATCTGAAACCCCCTGACATAGCTTCATTTTATTTTCTTGTATCCTATCAACACGTACCCTTCCTCTGCCCCCTTTGAGCAAGGTTTAGAATGCAAGGAGGTCACCCCTCAGCCTTCTACAAGCTGGATAAGAGGAGTGACCTCAGCCATTCCTTGCCCTTAAGAATTTTCCTTGGCCGCTTCTTTAAGTAGAAGTATTGAAGTTGTGAGATAGCAGTTAATGTGAAAGCAACATGTAAAAAGCCAATAATTGGTATTTAACACAAGCAACACATTGGGAGGTCAGGCCATACTAATGATCATGCTACTGCAGATAACATTATTACAGTACCTAAGCTTGGTGAGCTCATTGGGAATTACCTGCCTGAACTCTAGTCACATCTTTGCTGGCTGTATGATTGTCTTTTTGTAACTAGAGGCTGTGTTCTTTCCATACTTTACAGTAACTCATAAATGTTTAAGACAGTTTTTGAGCAATTAGTGCTGCTTCTGCTCTCGAAGTTATGAATTTGTTATGTGCAATGATTTTCATAATGTGTCACCTTAATTGATTTCAGTCAGTTTGGCAAAGAGAAGCAGTAAAACTGAAAACATGTAAGACTGCGGGTTTCTAGTTGCATGAGTAATATGCAGTATGAATTCCAATCTATTTTCATGGGGAAAAAAAATAATGAACTGCTTATTCCATTCTATTCTTAGCCTGGAAATATGCTGACACATCTAATGCATCATAAGAAGTACTTTACACGTGAGTTACCTTGGTTAGCAGCACACTGGGTCCCCACATTTGTGCTTCCTGTTTATGAAACGACTTTACACTTGAATGCATTTTGTTTCATAATGCTTAAAGAAAAATGACCCTTCACAGCTATTCAAATGTGGAAAAATCTTGGGCTAGAATTTTCCTTTTCTACAGATGTGTTTGGGTTTTTTTTTCCTTCACAGATGTAGACATCATGTATTTCTTACTCGTCCCTTGTCCATGACTTATCAGACTGAAGTGCTTTCTGGAGAGGAAAAGCAGCCCCAAGATAAAATACTAGGAGCAGCAGTAGAGAATTCTGATGCAGTTTTATTTTCAAACATCCACATCAAAAAGCCATTTAAGGCAGTGATTTCTTGACTTGTGACCATGGGCAAAGAGTTTTTCCAGAACCAGTTGGAAAATACATCTTGTTTATCTTAAGTGTTCTCTTCTTAGAATGGGATCGTATGTACTTGATGTAATTCCTGCAAATCTTGTGGATTCATGCCTTAATGGGTGCTTGGGTTGCTGAGATTGGGTATTTGACCTTCCTAGAGGAGGTCACCTGGGTAACTGGAAATAGTGAACTGTCCTGCATACACCAGTTGGATAAGGAAGTACTAAGGAAGATTGGTGCTGCAGTTCCTGCAACTGTCCTTTCCACCACCACTTTCTTACATTAGATCTTCTCCATTTGCTTCTTTTTATCTTGTTTTTTGCCAGTGTGCTGGGGAAAGGCTTAAGAGGGGTCTTCTTCTAGCACCTCCACTGGGAAGGTCAGAAAAAAGTAGTGAAAACGTGATATTGTTTCACTTTAGTAAGTTCCTAAGATTATGTGGATCCCGTTCTTTTGGCCTATAATTGGATTTCCCTTACAATGCCTCTTTCAGAATTCAGGGTCAAAATAACTCAAGCAATCTTGAAATATGATCCGGAGCATACTATGCCACAGTGAATATTCACATTTAAAGATGTTCTCCTCGATATCTACTTGATACACTTAATACAAGAAAGGAAGGAAAGAAAACCTTGCAGCAAAAATGCGTTCTCACTTTGCTGCTTTAATGTGTTCAGGGCCAACTCACACATTAAATAAAGTCACTTTTGATTTAAACACTTCAAGGTATTTTTTCTTTTTTAAGATTCATCAGCCATTAAAATTTGTATGACAGGTTATATATATTTGCCTAAAGCTTAAGTTCTCTCTCCATCATCCCTGAGCTCACTGAAAGCTTTGCTTGAAGCTCTAATGACATTATTAGTTTTATTCTATTGGTAGGGTGAATGACTGGAAACCTCTTTGCTGAAACTGTTCTGTGCTGATGCAAATAGTGCAAGGAATAATGAAAAATAAAAGGTGGGTTATTTCTGTTTGCATACTCTCCCTTTAGACAAGGTATCAATTTCAGGTATTCTCCTTTGTAGAATGTTACTAGAAATTGAAGTAAGATTAATATAGAATCACTTGCTGGTTGCTTTTACTTGCTGACTTCTTGCTTTATAATTTACACTGATATTAAGCATGATAGTTTCACTTTTGATTGTCACATTGTCATTTGGATTGTCACTACTGTAGTACCAAAATCTACAGAAACAAATCTAAGTTAGAAACAGCAATACCACAGAGAAGTTAAATATACTAAAGAAAGTAGTGGGGAAACCCACTGAAGTATTGTTAGGATGTTTTAGAACCTGGGTATCTTGTGTTAGATTTCTAGTCTATAGGCAGATAAGGATGTGTTGACTTTTTTCTGAAGGGACAATCCAACAAATCCAAGGTAATTTAATAAGATTTTTTTTTCACCATGAACAGTGAGAAAAATCAAGCATTTTCCCCCTTTTAATCTTACTTTTAGATTTGAGGAGTTCAGGACTAAAAGGTGAAAATGTTGCAATAGAATATTTAACATTGTGTCAAAGGGTGCAGCCGCACAATTAATAGAATCTAATCTGCGAGTGTTCCTACTCTGAGGACTGGTTCTATTCAATACCCTTTGCCACCAGCCAGCATTCCCATCCCTCCCTCTTGCTGCCTGGTGAGTCAGATCTGGGAAGTGGGGAGTACAATCCTCAGGGAAGGAGTTTTTTTGTCTTACATTGTGGAGCTGCTTTCCAGCACAAATGGTTCCCTGTTGGTTTTTGTGTAGCAGTGGAATGAGCCGTAGTGTCAGCACAAGGAAGATTGGACTGCTCAGCCACGGACAGTAATGAGAAAGTCAGGAGCATCACCTTCATTGAAAGTGTGGACATAAATTTGTTTAGACCAATCATTTAACCACACAATAGGATTTCCCCATTTACTATCTAGCATTTGATGCTATGTAGGTATTAACTAGGTTGATTTTCACATTGTCAGGCATCTAGCAAACAGACAGGGTAAAGCAGAAAGATCAGACAAACAAGCACAACAGTCACAGAATCACAAAGTTCCAAATATAGTAAGTTTCAAATGACTGAGTGCAGATATGTAACTAACAGTCTAGATGTTGTTAATGTGTGTTGGCCACTGATTGCAGAATTCAATGAGGAGCATCCTTGTTTTCAGCAGCTTCTCTTGGGATGCAGCATGGCTATTTTTTAGTCACAGTTTCCACATACAAGGCCTGTCTAGATGTCTTATTTTTGAAGTATATCTATACCAGTAGTACAAAATTCCAAATAGCTTTTTGCCATTGTTTTCAAAAGAGTGATGTCTGCATGAGTTACCTAGTTAGTCAGTTTTAAATGATGCTGTAGTTGTAACCTTTAACTTTCCAATTGAGATATTATGGAGAATGTGACTGTGCCCTTCCTAACTTTGACAGCTCCTTATATAAATACCTTTAACCACATTTTTGCTTTATATTGTTTTCATCCCATCAGATAATACAGGTGAAGCACCAATATGTATCTTAATATCCATAATTTTAATATTTGCCTGAGTCTCTAATTTTCATTCTCCTCTCCCTTTACCCTTTCATTTCCCAGTACTTTGAGGCATTGTCATGGGTATTGAACCATCAACATTTTGCAGTTTACTGCCAGAAGTGAACTACTGTTGACATCATTTCTGAATCAGTTAAAAGCAGATTCCCATAGGGCAAAGATTACATGTGTACAAATTGTTTACTGCTTCTGTGTGGTTGATGATAACAATAATAGTAGAAAAAAGGTCCTGGGAAGTTAGCCATGAGAGGTTTGCTCTTTAATTTTGACAGTACATTGGCAGCTGCATGATCTTCATAAAGGCTAGGAATATAAAGCACAGTTCTTTTTAAAACATCACCCTCAGTGCCTGAGACAAATGCTCTTTAGAATGAAATTTAATGATATGTGGCATTCACACAGTCAGCACAATTTTTCACATGTCAACCTGTTCCTTATCTTATACTATTTAGCTGATTATGTCAGATCTTATTGTATTACTGATAGGTTGTGATGGAATCATGTAGAGTGTTATGACTCTGTCTTTGCTCTGTCCCTTTTTCTTTTCTGTTGCTATTATCTAACTCCGAGTGAACACTTTCCTCTTGTGAGCGTAATTTTATGCATAACAATCTGTTCTTCATTAAGTGGCTGAGTTTTAGGCTGGTTTATAACATCCAGATATCACTCTTTGAGCTTTTGTTCCTTTTATTTCCATGTTTAGTTTCATTATCATCAATGGAAATCTTTTACATATAGAAAGAGTTCTCAATCAAAGTAGTTTTTCTTGAATATAAAAGCAAGTTTGTTTCATCAGTCAGGCACAATTTTACAGTTTAACAAAGATTAGAAATCAAAACACTATGCACACAACAGTTGTATAATATACATGTATGTTATGGAAAACAGGATGCATGGAAAAATACACATGGAACAGAGCAAATACTCTGAGACCTTTCACTTCCAAAGTGACTTCATTTCAAAAATGCAGTATGTTGAAGTAATATTCAAGTTGTGTTTCTTAAGTGCCAAAAGGTTGCTAAACTCAAATAGTCAAAAGGTATTAAATTGCCTATGTTCCATTTTGTGCTTCAAGTGACTGTGCCAATGAGCTTGCTGAGTACATGCCCTTGCATCCTCAGAATATAGGATGTGAGTAGCTAAGGCAGCAGTTTCCTGTTGTACAAGCAGAAAAGACCTCAGCCAATTTGTATGCTGGATGTTGCCCTCTAGACTGCAAATATAGAAGAAATACATGGGAGTGAATCAGAAAGCATTCAGAACAGACATCTGCCATGCTTCAGGATTTTCCTGGAGCCAGGGAAATTTTTTACCATCTATACTTATTTTTTAAAAGCTTAAGCAAAACTGCACTTTCTGCTGACCTTTGCAGTCCTGGGAACGGATTCCACAGCCCTTAGGTTCTAAAACAATTCTTTCAACATTCATAGAAGCAACTCCTGCGGGATTCATTCTTTTTAACCTCTAGAGGCAGAGCATTCTTAGCTTGCCTTTTTTTTTTACTGTGGTTCATCTTGCTTTTCGACACTCTACTGGCTTTAATATTAAAGCAAAGATTTTAGTTAGCAGGACTGATGTTCAGGGTTTGATGAACAAGATTCTATTTTGCACCTGATTAATTGTTGTCTTTTTTCCCAATCACTGTCAATGACAGAATCTCTTCCCTTGTTTCAAATTTCCCCCACCTAAATCCTTTTTTCACCTTTTTTTTTCATTTAGCTGTGAGTAGTGATGACTCAGAGGATTAATGGACAATACAATGGTGTGTCCATCTGTGGGAATGCTTGTTGAGCTCCAAGGAATGGAGTATCTTGCCTCAAAACTACTCAGGTCTTTCTGTTTCCTGAGACATCACCCAGCGTAGCACTTGACTGAGGTCCGCTGTGGGCCTAAGGTTTCTCTTCTTTTGTTTTCCCTTTTCACTTCAAAGCCTCTGAAATAATTAGAGGGGTTGTGTTTCAGCCCTACAGCGCAGTATCTTTATAACACATGACAAAGGTGTGTCTTATGAGCTCTAGAATATAGCAGGAATGCATGCAGTGGTATATGAGGATGAAAAAGCTTTGGGGATAGAGCTGAAAAACTGTATAGGGCAGAAGAAGCCAAACCAGTCACAGATTTTTCACATTGCCTGTGGTGAGTGCTCCTTGGAATATTCCTCCCTCTAAACCACTCCCTGGTTAGGTCTCAGAGTGAGCTAAATGCATCTCTTCCAAACAGAGCCTAGGAGCTAAGTAACAATTACGTCACGTGGACAATCAGGGCATTTGCTCCTAGCTTTGCTCATGGGTATTTACTTAGGGGAGTGGATGCAGTACTCTGCCTTCCAAGTGCTCCTTACGTTTTGAACTACTTTCACATTTATCTATTGCATTTATATTCCCTTGGATTTAAACCCTAGACACAAATGCATTTGATGGCAGTTGTCAGTATCAGGCAGTTTGGCTACTTAAAGGTACCTACCTAATTACCCAGGAGTTACATCAACCATGGCAAAGCCGCTGAGGTCTTTCCTTGGAACCAGGCACCTTAGTTAAAGACTGTGCTCCTCCAGCCTGTCAGCCAGCTGCTGTCCCACATGGATTTTGCTATTTTAAAGTCACTGAATTACTAAAGCCACCATGACATTAATTTTAAATGGTACACAAGATACCTGCCGTTCTCTCTACGTTCCGTGATCTTTGAAACCCTTCCTGTCTTCCCATGTTGTCAATGAAATATCATCTCAATAAATAAAGATCTCATACTTTGTTATTTATTTAGTATTACCTTATCAGTAAGAATAAGACTTGATGTGAAGACAGAAAATGCACAATTCACCCTTTTTCACTAGTTTCCACTGTTAAGATCATTAGTTAACAAAGAAACAACAAAAACTTTGTTCCATATTTCCAATTTGCTTCTTTTTCAAATTCAGCTTTCAGGAATTGCTTCTTAATAAAGATTAAAGTGCTCTTTAGTTGTATTTTTTTTTCTTCTTGAAGCAGATTTATATCCAATAAGCAAACTTTCTCAGTCTTCTTTTTGATGAGCTGTACTGATAGCTTATATACTCGCCTTGATTCTTTTCTCTCCATTTTCCCTTTTTTATCTGGGAATATCACAATATTCCATTAGCTCTTTTAACATTTTCTCTGATGTCATTGCACATATCCATGTCGCCATGGTAGCCTTTGTTTTTAGAAGTAGTTCCAAATGAATTGCTGGCGTGTTATGATTCCTGAATCCTATTTAGTCACTACTTTTCAGGAGTCAGTCCTCCATATTGTTTGCCTGGGCTCTGGAATTCAGCAAGATTTTTCCTCAAACAATACCATTTGTGTTACTCGCAGATTTTACCAGCCCTGGTAATTTTACCTTGACCTACTCAGCAACTCTGTGGAGCCTCACTAGAAGCATCATCTCTCTGATGACAGAAAGAACCTCATGAAATTATCTGATACTTTTGTTTCTGGCTGGTTAATAATGCATATGGATAAAGGCATTTTGGGACCACCCAATGATCTCTGAGGAGTGGACTTCGGCAGCCTTGCCTTACATCTGTCTAGGAATGTCATCTTCACTTGTTAAAAGAGTGCAATCTTAGTGATCTGGATCATGGTTTAGATATCTTTCTTCAAGACATGCTGGTGATGCGCAATACATCCACTCAAAAGGACTGTATAAATTTTGTGGTGTGTTCCACTTCTTGGTTTGGAAGGTTTATTCAGTAGTCATTAATTTTTAATTATATCTCCCAAAACACTCTTTAGCTGATGAAATACTATTGCCTAGTTTTCCATAAGCAAAAATGCAGAGAAACCTCTAGAAAGAAGCAGATAATTTGATTGTAGGTGTTTTCTGTTTGAGGAAGTGACTTATTGTTGACAGAGGTATCCACCTTCCTTCTCACAGTTTTGCATGGCCACAGGATGTGTGGTTTGGGAAGAGGCAAGAGATAGCAAGAAGCATGTATTTCCCTGTATCACTGTATCAAGTAAGAGAATGAGACCATCTTCATGCAAGGCTCTTGTCTGAATATGGGTTTATAAGACAGTTCTGCAGCTCAGTGTAAGAAGGGAGGATGCATAGTCTGAACTGTTGAATAGTGCTTAGTGTTGACATCTTTAAAGCAATACCAATCTCTTTCTAACTTACATATGCCTGTTAAAACAGAATCACAATAATGCAAGAACCACATAACAAAACCCTGTACCTGTATTATGTAAAAGATAAAATTATCTCATTGTATATAATCCTCTTTTGTCTTAAAAGCTCATTATGAATCGCTTTCTTTTTAATGTAATCATTAACAAATCATCACACACGAAATCAGGAAGGCTACTCCATTTTCCAATCATTTGTTCCTCTGCTTTTTGAAGCTGTTCAAAGATCCTGCTATCAGGTAATTTAATTAGGTGAAACTATTTCCTTTGCTGTTTCTGAGCAACATATTATCCAACTTAATAGCACCAAAAATATACTCCATAACTTGATATTTCTAAATTGTCACAGTCCAAAATGAAGCTGGGTTATCTTTACTCCTAGTTCCAGAACGGCTTTTTGAGATGCTGTTTAGACCTTTTCTTTTTCTGTAGGCTAGGAAGTTCAGAGTTTAAACTCATATCATTTCTGGAGGTTCCTTAGATTTTAAGAGTGAAATCTGTTGCACAATTGCTGAGTGCAAACTTGTAGGCAAGCTGCAATAAATCAGTGCATCACTGGAATTATCCTTACACGAGGAAACATTTCAAGGTTCTCACAATGAGTTCATGCACAATGAATTGACCATTTTTCATGTATCTGTTACCTAATGGTGATATTAGATCCTGTAAAGTATTTATTTTAACTTAGAGAGACTGGAAAAACAATTTTTCTTATGATAATAAGAACAAATGTAACTGAGGAAGCCATGTGTTTGAAACAGAAGGTTGTCATTATATCTGCCATTACAGTTTTAACTCTTTCTCTGGGAAATATTCGAGAGGTGATCTTTAATTACCTGAACACACAGGGGTTTTTCCACAGGATCCTTAACACCATCACAGTTAGCCGATGGATTAGTTTGGGCTAAGCTGTATGTTCAGTAGTTTTATGAACATTATTTGGTTACTTACCTCTATCGTAGTTATTCTCCTGTGCTCAAATGTTGCAAAGAATGGGGTTTGGGGTTTTCTTGCATTTCTTTTTAGAGTACTCTTCACTGTTAGCACAAATTTGCTGCTATAGTAATGCTGATACATGGCTTCCAAGAAATGGATGTGGCATGCATCTGGACTACTTGCAGCCCCTCAAAAATTGGATGAGTTACTGCAGTTTTCTGTCTGGGTAGACTTAGCTAATCCATTCAAATGGAAACAACAGGAGAATAGAACAAGCAGAGCTATTCAGAAGTAGCTTTACCTCAGGGGAGTGTGAGGATAAATCATCATTTTGGAAAGTTGTGAGGATGAAATTTAGAATGTATATTCTGTTTTACAAAACAGAGGTAGCACTGCATGTTTGTTTGCAAGGCATGAAACTGTTATCACTGGTCCTTCTCAAAGTAGCGAAATGAGAAAGGGCAATGACAGTTCCAAAGATAGGCAACGTGACTAAAAACCACTGACTAATGCTTTATACGAATGCAAAAATGGCAAATGGGCGTTTTGACTGCAATGTGCTGCCTGAATTATTAAATAGCTGAGGAATGAAAATGAGCAGGATTTTGGCAGGCTTCTTAAAAAGCTCATGCAGTGTTTGCCTTTTCCTTAATTGCTGCTCTTTCGAGGAGAAAAAATGCATAGATTTTATTAGTTTGTTTCATCTATTTAGGTTACTCATTGATATTATTAGAATGAGCTCTCAAAACACAACGTTTCAGGAATCACAAAATCTGTAGAATGATCTGCCCTCTGCTTCTTTCCTTAATAAATTAGAAATCAAGAAGGCCTGAAATCTCATCTCCTTTCTTTCTTTGATTTGTTCTCATCATTTCCTTATGCTGTACAGTTCTAACCTTTGTTGACCAAATTTAATTACCCTTTCTCAAAGGTAGGATTGCTGAAGCTTAAAATGTCTGCCTACAGTGGTGTTGTAATGTTGAATCCTTTAATGCACCAGCAAGAGTAATGGGTCTGTAGACAGTGTTTCCCCTTTAGATTCAGATATTCACATCACCATGGTGAGAACACAGCAGGTACGCTCACCAGTGCTAACATCACGCAAGTGAGATGCTGCAGTATTAGCAGGACAAAACAGGTAACTTACTGCTGGAGAAAAAGACATGGTAACACAGAAAGGGAAGACTCTTTTTAAGTTTCCAGAACCTTGAAAGTCCAGTAAATTAAGCTGCCGCTTTTGAGTAGTTTCTTTATATCTTTACTGCTTCAAAAGGAAGAAAAATGGAAAGTGGATGGATCTCCATAGAGAATAAGTGGCAGGGACTTACCTTTTTTATCACGTAAAGGTTTAGTAAGGAAGTTGAAGAAGTCCAATTAATGATTTTTGGACATCAGTTAGAGCGGTGCAGGAGAAGAGGATGGACTAGATGATTTTTTAGAGTCATTTGATCTCTTTATTCTGAGTTCTACCTACTTTTTTCTACATTACAAGGAATACCTTGGCTGCATACAATTAAAAAATTTACACAAAATATGTTCTCCTACAACCTTACATCTAAATATGCTTTACTTGTCTATCCTGTGTTGCCATTTCTAATAGAAATCTTACTTTATCTATGTGTGTGGTTTTACTACTTTAGACAGTGATACAAACTTTAATGTGTTTTTCTCTCCTTCATGTATGCCATATACAATCAGACATTAGAAACTTACATCTAGCATGAGTAGAGTCAGCATTGTTTGTAATATCTTTGATTTCCAAGTTAAAACATTCTTAAAAATCATTCTATTTTGCTAGATTTTTGTCATTTTACTTGAATCAGATTTTACCACATTTTTTGCTGTGTGCATCAATAGGACAACCAAATAATAAATGTGGATTAGGTTTAAATCCAGGAAATGCCCAGGAAAGTTGTGAATGCTCCATCCCTGGTGGTGTTCAGGGCCAGGTTGGACAGAGCCTTGGGTGACATGATTTAGTGTGAGGTGTCCCTGCCCATGGCAGGGGGGTTGGAACTGGATGATCTTAAGGTTCTTTCCAACCCAAACTATTCTATGATTCTATGATTCTTGATACTTTCATTGAAAGAGGAAACAAATTGGCTACTGTTACTTCTAAAACCCCCAAATCTCCTTTGTAGAAGTAGGATTGTAGTATTTTCACTAATTAAGCTTATAATCAACACAAGGTCTGCACTGATTATGGCTTTTCAGAATCTCAGCTAATTGGAGCCATACCCTTCTCATCTGGTAGGTATCTGAAATCCATGGGTTCACTGACTTCCTGGTCTGACGGTCTCCTCAGCTGCATCTTCACCGTGACGGGCTCGGTGATGTCCCTGAGGAACGGCGGCGTTCGGAACACAATGGCAACCTGACGGTGAACGTCAGCTTGGGAGAAGGAACCTTTGGCCTCCCAGTTGTCCAAGACGAATCTGACTTCGATATCATCTGGTCCATTAGAAACAGAAGGTGCTTGTTAAGGTGAAGAACTGAAAACTTGCACAGGAAAAAAGGGAGAAGGGGAACACAGAACGGAGTCTGACTCGGAATTCGGATGCAAAGCAAATGACGTTAAAGGCACTAAGGTGCCTCTGAACCTGAAATCTAAGTTATGAAACCAAACCACCCAACCGAGAGTGTGCTGAAGGGCTTCAGTTCCCCAGCTAGAAAGTGGTAACCAGCCATGTGGGACAAAGGGAAAGGAAGAACCTCGTCAGGATTACCCTTCTGAACTTTGTCGCACAGCAGAAATATCTCATCTCCTCCTTTTACGCTTCCACAGTTCTTGTTCACCCGACAGATCCTCAGCTCTGCCGTGTTGGGAGCTCCTGGAAACAAAACAGGCAAATTTGATGGTGAAGAATTACAGTAACTGGGTCACTCCTGAAGATGCGGTGCTGGGAGTTCAGGCCTAAGAAGGGAAGGCAAGAACTGGAGAGTGTGACACCCTGAAATCCACATTGAACACATGCTCCATACAGGGAATGGAAACACGTGCTCCATACAGGGAATGCAGAAGCGGGGCTTGATGTTCTGTGATCCTACAGTGCTCAGCCTCTCATCTCTGTGCCACTGGCTCCTAAACTACTCTACTGCAGTCCCAAAATACTTCCCTGAATGATGTGGTTGTGCTCAGTGCTGCTGCCCTTCAAGCTGGAGCCCTCAAAGCAGATCTTAGAGTGACTGATCACTTGTTACAGTCATGCTTCTCTGGGCTACCAAGTCAAGAAACCCCCCCTCTCTGTGTATCTGGTGGTAGTTTAACTCACAGATGTACTTGGCCATGAAGCCATCACCCTCTTAAGGTGTTTGAGACCAGGTTTATGAGCCCAGTTTTCATGCCTTTACTCAGGGTAGAAGGTTTTACCCCAAAACACTCCAGTTTCTGTTCCAGCCTGTGGCTGTATGTAGACAGCACTCATGATAGCTGAGGATGGAGAGCTGCCCCATGCACAGTCTCTGGTACCATCGTACATCACAAGACATTAACCACCACTAAAGCTTGCACCAAACAACCCAATGGATATGGACAACTCATGTGGCACAGAGATGAGCGCTGCTGATGGCATCTGGCCCTGTTCAGCAGCAGCTTTCCTGCAGGGTGAATATGGACAGGAGATGACTGCAATAAGGAACAGTCCCCTTGGAGCTTCATGGGCCCCAAGGAGCTTTGTGGGCTATGTTACAATTGATTTACAAGGGCACTAACATCACCATAGAGTGATCCAGAAGTAACAAAGAACAAAAGCCAGAATGGAAGAACTCTCTAGAATCTCAAGCTCACCCCCTGTGCCTGTCTGCTGTGTCGATACCATGAAGTACATGAGCACACACCAACTTTAACACCCTGTTTTCATTTAACATACAAAGTAACTGATGATCATATTAGCAGTGATATGGGATGAAGGTAAATGCTCCATCTCTGGCGGTGTTCAAGGCCAGAGCCTTGGGTGACATAGTTTAGTGTGAGGTGTCCCTGCCCATGGCAGGAGGTTGGAACTGGATGATCTTAAGGTCCTTTCCAACCCAAACCATTCTATGGTTCTATGAGTTTTAGCAAGGCGGCTGTTGCACAATGAGGTTGCTGCTCAGGGGACCCTTTTGAGTGCCATGGAGACTGTCATTCAGGGAGGCCTTTAATTCAGTTTCTAAAGGGCTTTTTGATCCTCCTCAGTTGGTTCTTATCATGATCACGCACTAAACCAAATTACTTTTCATGCTAGGCTGACCCAATGCATTCTAATTCTCCACAGTTAAGTGGAGAAGAGTTAAATTCAAGATGGTCAGAATCAGACGGTAAGTTGGTATTTGGCATTTCTTGGTCTGAATCTTAAGCAGAGACACCAAAAGAATAGGTCTTTCCTACTACAAATTAAATGAAAGAGCTCCACTAAGACTCCTCATTCAAACACCCTTGATCTTTGGGGAGATTTGCATCCTGATCCTGAGTTTATCTCTGCAGCTGACAGCTGTGATGTGTCTCAGACGCCAGTCAGTCAATCATGCCTTTTAATTTAACAGCAATGCCTTAAATTAGATGACAACGTCAACAGCAGAAACTAAGGAATCAACACAAAACAATCAATAGAGCACAGCAAAAGGGGCTTTGCTGACACATCCATCTCCGATATTGTTTCTTGTGGATTTAGCCTCCCACTGACCCCAGCTGCAGACACATCTTTGTTGGCAGCTCCCTTAGAATTGGCAGGCCAGGACATCTTGTGTCTGAAAAACATGCTGAGAATGGATAAAGCCACCATAGTTCTATGTGCTGTCACTGGGAATATTCATAGTGGACCTCATGTCACAGTATCTGAGGGCCTGAGAATCATCAGTGGTTCACAAATTACTGAGGAAAAAAGCTATTTCTTATACACATAGGAGGAAGGATGAAACATAAATCTAATGTCAACATCAGAGGGACATGGAGCTCTTGGAGCAAGTCCAGAGGATGCCATGAGGATGATCAGGGGCTGGAGCACCTCCCATATGAAGACAGGCTGGAGAAGAGAAGCTGCATGGAGACCTCAGAGCAGCTTCCATTGTCTGAAGGGGGCTACAAGGATGCTGGAGAGGG
>JANHGB010057658.1:0-12331 GCA_026283785.1 Coracopsis vasa
GGGCCTAAGGTCTTCATTCTCACAGTCCCTGCGTCTGCCTTCCAAGACTTGGGTGGTGTGGTCAGAGCATTTGCCAGGAAGACCAGGACAAAGAAGTCATTAAGAACCTCAGCCTTCTCCAAATCCAAAATCCAAATCTTAGAAACGATCCTCATCACATCTTTGGAAAGCTGTGTGAGCACTAACAGATCATATTAATGCAATTACAAATTCAGCTCTTTGCAAACATGTGTGGCCATTTCCTCACAATGGCAGTCTGGGAGGAAGGACTGTGCATTTAGACTCCTGGTACTCCCTAGAAGAAGAACTATGGCCAGCTCAGTAAAGTCCTCGTGCAGCATAGACCATAACTGTTTCCCTAAGAAAGCCATAAGATGCAATTACTCTCAGACAGTAAGACTACACATGTACTCCAATTAGGATATGAACTTACTGATCCTGAGTTGGTTTGCTGACATGGGAGCAGCATCATCCAGCAAGTGCTCCCCATTTGGGAACTACCTTGAAGTAGTACAGTTTCCACCCCTGTGTTGCCTATGGAGAGAGGCACAGTGCACTATGCAAAGGAGAAGCACATGAGTGTTGTAGATCACAACATACACAGCAAATAAAGCAAAGAAACCATTTAAAACACATCTTAATTGGGAAACTAAGAGACCATTCAACAGTCTGGAGAATTTCTGGAGAAATTCTGGTTATCTTATTGCTTGGAATTTGTTCTTAGGTGTTTTTTAAAGATCATTTATGCTAAGGAGAATAGCTATGCACTAGAAAAGAAAGTGAACTGACAATTGCTTCCTTTTCTAGCACTGGTATGGACACAGTTTTTCCCAATTTATGACAGTTACTACGCCTGTTCATACATCCTCTCTTCACATTTGTTAAACTGGAAACTTCTTCAGTCTTCTCACAATTTAGCTAGCACACTGTTAACCTTGCTAATGCTCATACTGCAATTAGAAATGCATCCAGTTATCAGAAACATTTTTATGGGTAATTGAGAAATCTCAATCTCTATGCTGTTATGCAGGAACTGTATATTAACTCTTTGTATGCTTGTTGCTTGTTTTCCCAAGACCCTTAGGATTTAAGACTTCAATAACTATCTGCATGCTAAAGAACCTTCTTGGTTCCCACGTGTCCATACAGGACACATCTCTCTCTAACTACAATGCCAGCTCTCCACATAGGTAACGTGCAGCTTCCGTTTGGATACTTTACAGAATGTTTTGCAGAAAAAGCGCCTCTGAAGGTGCCCTAAGATTCTACAAATCCACAAATTACTCAGACCTGTAAAACAGCAATTCCCAATCATAACAAGGTAGCTGGAGATCCAGTCACCTTGAATCACATTTATTCAGCCCATATTTAATACAAATAAACCCCATTTCTGTACAGAGAATACCTACATAAATTCATAATGATTTATAATAGACAAGTCAAAAGGGTAAGACAAAAACAGGCTTAATCAACTTACATTGAATTATGTTGGAAACGTCTCTTGTCCACCTCGTTTGCAATCCTGACAAGGCAGACATCAAACATTCAGTTTTCATATATACCTTCCTCCTCAGATTGCACTCATCAAAGAACCTATCAAATAACCTCACACCTAGGTGGAGCCTATTCATGCCTTCAACTGATTTTTCTCTTGAGAATTCAGGCAGAGTTGAAATTTTAACCTGGAAATCATTCTGTTTCCTTTTAAGCAAGCTGAACTGTTTTCCTAATTACAATAAGCCTTGCTTCATTTCCTTATCTACACAGAATATCACTCTGTCAGACCAACTACCGTCTCCTTTACTCAAACAGCTAATTAACTGTGTTGTAGAGGTAAAACTATTCTTCCCCACTCTACTTAAGTAAACCAAAAATTAGGGTTAACACATTTCATTGTAAAGTGTTTTTTGCAATGGTCATTATACTCTATGTTGATCTGCATATTAATAAAATATACTACTTACAGTATTTAAACAAGATTCTTTTGAGGGCCTATAAATAGAGAGAATAGAGATAGAGAAGAATTTGTGTGTCTAAGGAAATGAAACAAAGTTTACTTTAATCAATACTCTTAAGGCAGCTGTATACTTGAATTTTGCATCTGTTTGGGGTATGATGAAATAAATCCTTCAAATTCAAGATGGGGAAAAGACACACTCAGGTAATATTTGCCTGCACAAAAAAAAAAAATAAAATGTTAACTGTTAGAATGCTTTTCAATGCTCCATACCCATTGAAGGATAACTCTTTTAATAGATTCTATGTTCAGTCTGTACATATCCAACAAACACCTTCATGCCTCTTCACCCTTGTGATTGGGAAGCCTTTTCTTAAAAGTTTGGCAAACTTGCCCAAATATTCCTCAGAAGTTCATGCAGAATCCACCACCTACAAAAATTTCACCCAATCTTGGTTGTTGATGCACCAAGAGCAATGCTGAGGATTAGCCTCCTTCTATACCCTTGACCATCAATCACAATTTGTATAATTCAGTTGAAAACTTTCATGGAACACAAGGTTTATTTGTTTGGGGTTTGGTTTCTCCTCCTGTATTTTTACAGCACTAGCAGAAACTAAGAATTAGGGATTAGAGCTTCTAGGCACTTGAGCAATAATAACTACTTCTGCATTACTTTATTTAAAATCTAACGAAAAGTGAGGAGACATCAGTATTAACATTGCCAGACAGATACTGGCAAGTTTTTTGATGTATGTGCTTTCTGACATATTAAGCTTCCAACAGATACCTATGGTCCTTTGAATAGCAGCCAATATTTGAGTCATGGCAAGGGCAAACAGCTGTGAGGTGCTGTGCCCTGAGCCTTGGAGAACGTCCATGTCTGAGGCAGAGGGTCTGTCCATTGCTTTTTGGATACCACAAAAAATAAAACAAAAGCAGGAAGCAAGACATATTCTAGATGGGTCGTCAGGCATTTGAATAACTATGCCACACCAACCACATCTAGCAGGGACTGTACTGGTCTCTATAAGCTATCTGAAGCTAGATATCAAAAAAATTCATGAAGAGTTTAGATTGCTTTTCAGTATTGCACAAAATTCACTTTAAAAAATAAAAGAGAGCATACCATAACTTCTTAAAGTGTTCCAAACTTAAAAATATTTGATGCATCACAAGTAAACTGATATAGGAGGGTCTTAAGGATATGTTCCTCAAACTTATACCATAATTGTGTTAATATAATGTTCAGGTTTCTAGACATGAAATAAACAAAAATACATGTTTAGAATTACTATGACTGCAGCCAATAAATAGATTTCATCACTATGGTTACAAAGATAAATAGCAGCCACAAAAGCACAGTTAACTGGAGACAAGGAAGATTGAAGCACTTATTTCCCATATTAATCAACATTTTGATGAAAGATTGGCCATTGAACAGACATGAAAAAGCACTGATATAAATTATATGAGCTGGATGGAAATATTAGTTCTGCTTCACAAAGTGTTCTAGTAGTCTACATTTGATTGTAAACTATGCAAAATTTAAAAATTATTTGTAAAAAGAAAGGAGTACCAGCATTGCCAATTCAAGTTTATTCCTTTTTAGGGCTTAGGTAAGGGCCAGGTAGCAGAAATATTGGTGCTTTTGTTGAATTACCATTCCCAAGGATGCCCACAGAACATGCAACAGGAGAGCAGCAAGTTCTGAGAAAAGATGGTCATTGTTTTGGTTTTCAAAAACTGTGGTAGTTCCCTCTTTGTAAGAAAGCTCAGCCTAACCTGTCTCACGCTTTTACTATCTGTTCAGGAAAATAACTAATGCTATTAGCAAGACATTTTTTAATCCAGTAAAACCAAAATAAACAAAATAGAAAAAATAAAAAAAATTAAAAGATACGAACCAGCAATAATATTTCTGATGGAAAATTTTTAGTTAGTCTGGTCTTGTGAACAATTTTTATGGAAATCCACACATGCTCTGTGTGGCAAAACACATGTGCATGCTCCAGACCTGATCATTAAAAACCCTTGTTTACGGTGTGGGTGGAGGCTAGGGGAAAAAAGTGAAGTGGAAAGAGATTGTGGAAGAAATGTTTAGCCCTTGTGAAGGTTTGGTTGGGTTTTTTTGCATCATTTACCTGGATGCAACAGTAGGGTACAAAATTTGAGAGTGCTGATGATGAGTGGTGAGTGGTGAGTGCTTTGTCTCTCTCTCTCTCTCTGCTCTTCTGCTCCTCTTCTTTCTTAACCCTGATGGAGTAACTGGAAACATGTGAAGAAAACTGCTTTAGGCATTGGCTTCACAGGTGTTTGGAGACCACTGTTGCCGGAAGTCTCCATCAGGATGCCCAGTGCCCAGCCCCACAATATGGGCCAAATGCTGCATTTGAAGATTTGATCCTATTTTCCTGAACAGCCTCAAGACTGTATTTTTCTGGAGTTTATGGTTTCTGGAACAGCAAAAAGATTATTCATCTTGCCAATACTTAGCTTTGGACTGAACTAAAAGATAATTGAAAATACTGTGCTGAAAGGGAAATCAACAACTGTATTCTGGGAAATGGCTGGTGAACGCACACGTCAGAAGAAGAAAAAGAATAAAAAAGAAATAAAAACAAGATCTGAGAATTCTATCAGCCTTATCTTGGAGAAAAGTAAAAATGGGGAAGTGGTCAAGTCATCACAAAGACTATCTGGAACCATTATAGTCTACATTGGCCTATGTTTTCTTGTCAACTGCTTTTTTCCTTCCAGAAAGAATGAGAACTCCTCCTCGTTCTCAGTCTGCGGGTTTGGATGGATGCCCTCCAAATGCTTAGCTTGCGTTGTTGCTCTGAAATCCCAATGGGAGGAGAGAAACTGTTTCTCAATTCTGTAGTGTTAAAGAGCTGAGGCTTTCCAGCCAGAAGCCACCCTGATATCAAGTGTAAATTAAAGTAGTCTCAAAACAGCACTGGTTTATACTTGTACCCTGTTTATCCATTTCATTCCTAGGAAGCTGGAAGCAGCTGGAAAACAGCCCCCTAAAATTTTGTCTTGTTCCTATCACTGTGAGAGTCTCCCTACCCTGTCTTTCTGCTGGGGACCAAGAGAGCATTTAGCCTGAGTTGCTGTCTTGAGTTCAGTGATGAATCTTTTTTATTTTGGGAATTATTTCAGAATTGTATATTGTCCCTTTCAGACACACATAAGGTATAGAACCTTCAGAGTCACAGAAAAATAAGTTCTAGGCTACTTGTAACTAGAAAAAAAAGTCATCTTCCAGCTATCAAGCATCTTCTTGGAATTTTTCTGAAGTTCTAGGCAGAATGAGAGTAATGCAATGTTTTTCTTAAAATACTACCTTTTTATTGCAGTCAGGGAAAAGACACACCAGAAATATGTAAATGAAAAGAAGAACAAGAAGTATTTCTGCAAATATCTAGTGTGAGGAAGCAAAAAGAGCATTTAATAAAGCAAATTCCAAGTAACTCAACTGTACAGAACAGCTTGCTTAATACTTCAAAGAGGCAAAATGCCACACATCTGGCTCTTTGATCATTAACACTGTTCACTGTTTCATTAAAGCAGAGGTCATTATTTTTCAGGGAGTTATTAATGCTTGCAGTCA
The DNA here is from genome assembly GCA_026283785.1 of Coracopsis vasa. Lineage (NCBI taxonomy): Eukaryota > Metazoa > Chordata > Aves > Psittaciformes > Psittacidae > Coracopsis > Coracopsis vasa. The sequence goes on from JANHGB010057658.1 coordinate 5,574, forward strand.
GAACTGTACAGTAGTTTTATCCACAAGAAGGTGAAAAGGACTTTTAGCACATACTAAGGCTCAGAGTTATTTTTTAAGCCACAGACATGGAAGTGGAGAGGGGATTTCAGTAGCACTTTGGCTGCTTCTGCACAGATCCCCAAATGAATCATTCGTGTTACCCATTTCAGCAAATATCAGTATTTATTAACTGGGAAGTGATTTTCAGAGGAATTATTGGTTATATACCACTTGAAAATCTGAGGCCAGTGAATTCAGTTAAAAACTGAACACACTTTTGTTTCAAATGAAAATATTTCAATTCAGACATGCCATGGTTGTTCCCCATTGGTCATCCAGAGAGTGACGTTCTGTTGCAACCACCATGTTTCACTAAAGTGACATTTACAAACTGAAGCAGTGATTTCCATTAATTCTTTTAATGCTATTAAAATCACTAGGACATTAATCTTTTTACATGTGTTTTAACAGGGATATTTAATTCCATTAAGCACAATTATTTAAATAGTGTCTCATAAGCATATATGTGACAATTCATTCACACTCAAATGCTCTGCATTATATTAGTTACTTTCTGGTAGAGAATTGTGACTTTTTTAATCAATAAGAAGTCTTCTTTTGGTAGCTTCTTCAGCCTGGCTATTTGACAATCTTCCAGTGAGTTATGTGTGTGCTAGGACTTATCCTTAGTATTTAATAGCATTAATAAATTTGTTATTATCTACTGTTTTATTTAGGCATCAAACATTGACATTTTTAGCCTACATTCTCTTAAATCATATTTCCCATTCTCTGTTACCCTTTCAAGTTATAGTCTTAACTCACAATGCAGGCAATTGAAATTAATGAGCACTCCTTTTCTGCTCACTTTCCAAACTGAGAACAATTTCTTTATGAATTTCTCTTTCTACTCTCTTGAGCAAAAATTGTCTCTGAAGGAAGGCCAGGCTTTCTGCAAGAACAAAAACCAGAAAAGGACTCAGGCATAGCTTTTAACAACACAAATAAACCCCACCTGTAACATTCTGAAATGTTCTTATTATCATATTGCTACCCTCACATATCAAAAATTTCTCTCCAAGTTGATAATTTAGACTATGATAATTGAAGCCAGAGAGTGCAGTATTTAATTTCATTTCTCAGCAGAAGGGGGAGGGGGGAATTGGAACTGACATACTGTTTAAGAATAAGCAAAGCACAAAATGCTCTTTTTGAAAATGAAAACTGTCAAGGAAAGTCAAATAGTAATAGACGAATAGTAATATTTATACTGATGCCAATACAGTCAGAATGGCAATACATTACACACTGCACGTTGTGTTGTAGTCAGGGATACTATGTAGAGACACTGTTTGTAAATTTTAGTAGAGATATATATATATCATTGATAAATTTCCCACTTCAAGAATTTAATTTTTTAAACTTTTTTGTCATAAGAAAATACATCAGACTGGACATTTTCTTCATCAGGAAGATTTTTAAAACCCCAAACAAGCAGACATTTGTTGGGATGAATACTCCATATGAGCTAATGCATTTGAGGGTAGTATGTCTAATATTAACTGCCATACACATTTGGTTTCAGAGATAAAGATTTCTGATTGCACAAGAAGCAAGTTGACAGCTTGCCTGGATATATAAAGAGGATAAGGAATGATGCACATACATGTATAATGTAAGCCAATGTCAGAGCCAATATTTCCACTGAAAAGGGATTTACATACTAGTAATAATTTAAAGGTTCACCAGATTATAGTTATGTTTCTGTGTTATCTCACAGACAAAAGGTAACATTCTTAAAGATTTTCTTTTCTATTTTCTTTTCATTTTCATAGTCAAAGATTAGCCACTGCATTCACATAAAAAATTAACTCAATCTTTTAAATAAATGGTGTGCTTCATGTAATTAACTTGCATGTCTGTGGTGTCCAAATACACAATAGCAAAAAATGTGGCTTTGATTCTAGTTACAGACACAGGATATAGTCTGTCTAGACCATCAAGTAATGTACCTCTAAAGTGAGAGTTTTACATGTGAGATTGCATCTCTGAAATGGAAACTTTCAAGAACATTGGCCAGAGAAGGGAAAAACTAGATTCCTTTACACTGTCCTATATATTTTACCCACTTACTCTTCTAACCAGTCCACTGGAAACGTCACTAGGATATTTGCAGTCTATTGGATATGCCATTTTTTTCTGTAAGACATTTAATGATCAGATACCAGCTTCTTTCCTCTAAAGCCCTGGAAAATGCATATTTTTCATTAGAAGTGTATAATTAATGTTCACAACCAAATTCAAAGAATAAAAAAAAGACCACAAAAATACAATTATGTCATTCAAAGCTTTGCATCCATAATAAAGTTATTAAATTGCAGATCTAAGTTCATATGACATTTCAAATGACATTTTTTCTGATTTTTCATTATATCTACATAATTTCAACAACCAAGCATGTACAGACTGAGTCTTGGGAGATATCAGAAATCTTACAAAACAAAGCAAAAGTTCAAGCACTCATTTGTTTTCTCCATTTTTACTGCCTTCTGTACTGCAGCCTTTTTAAAACTCTGGCCCACTCCCTTGTTGGATGGAGTTTTTAGTGCAGTCAGTGTCCTCCCTTTCGAAGGAGAGAGACAGGCATTTTTATTATGTGGCTAGCAAGGCAACCGCCAATGGTATATCGTCTATAATCCTTTCGTTCTTTTTTGATAACTCATCCAAACCCCTCTCAGGCTCACAGAGCATTTGGTATCTGACCTCACCCTCAACTCAAATCCTCAGTGACAGCAGCCTGCTCAGTACTGCCAGCCTGTCCAGAACCCTTATGCCCATGAGGCTACTAGGTCAGGTGGAAAAACTGCTGTTCCGGACAGTGCAGCTGATGTCCAAAGGCAATAAAATGCACTTCCTCCTACCTGCCCCCCAAAAAAAACCCAAAACCAAACCAAACAAACAAAAAACTCACCTCCCCCCCAAAAAAAACAAAATACAGAAAACAGAGAGACAGGAACCCTCTTAAAATCCTACATTCCTTGATCATCTTTGTCTTTTATCTTCTATACAAGGGAAAAAATAACAGAGGACTCTCAGGAGACAGTTAGACTTGGTAAAATGTATATGCAAACATTGTTAATAAATTGTGCCCTTGTTGATCCTGTGGACTAAATATCAACCTCTTTGGAGACTTCTATATGGCTACAAGAATTTTTAGCAGGTTTCTTCTTGTAGAGTGTATTAATATTGGTCTAATAATAAACACACTCTGAATGCAAATACCAGCTAAGGTCTGGCACCAAAAAAAATATGAAAGATCTCTCACAGGATATGTATTTCAGATATCTTTCGATGAAGGACATTCAGTGCAGCCATGCAGGGATAGGTGAGAAATGGGAGATAGGTGAGAAACAGGTGAGAGAGAGGTGAGAAAGCCTCCTTGCTGTGGCCCTTATGGTACTTAAGCATCAAGACTGCCTTTCTTTCTTATCAGGGAAAAGGGTGAGCACCTGCCTGTCAAATATGCATCTCACCAGCAGGAAGAGGGGGAAAAGAGGAGCACATTTAAGGTAGGGGTGCTGAAGAGGGACTGTTTGGGAGAAGGAGACATGGAGGGAAGGCGAGTGAGAAGAGGCCAGGCAGAGAGAATGTGTCAGTGCCTGTGTGTGTCCTGGCAGCAGACAGAGAAACAAGGCACTTCACAGAGAAAGCCAAGTCCGCTATCTGCCAATGATACTGGCAGATTTGTCTAGCCAACAGGGCTGTCAGTTTTAGCATCGGTTTTATCTGACAAAGCAAAAAAAAAAAAAATTGGAACTAAGAACTTTCAGAATGAAAGGCTTTGAATTTTTTTTTACTTTAAGCAATATTTCTCTGAAACCATTAACCTTCAATATCTTCAGAAAGGGCTAGTGAGATTTGAGGTCCTGCTTTTTGGATACCCACATGAAATCAAAATGACTGATTTTCAGCAGACTGTACCTTAAATATAAGATAGCATGTATCTACAGAAGATGGTGCCTACATTTGATGCAAGATTTTCCAACATGGATTTGGGAAAAAAAGGAGGAAAAGAAAATAATTCATGCTTCCCACTGCCAAAAGTAAGGTCTTTTGTAACTATAGACCACTTAAGAAATAGCTTCAATATAGCTGCCAGGTTTTTTGCCCTTTAAACATTACTGATTTAAAAAATACATTTTTTTCTTTTCATTCATGTTACCACCCTATTATGACAATTCAGTTGCTTTGGACCCATGGTTTGTTAAATTTTGTAATAAATCAAACAAAGCAGGAGAAGTTGAAAGAAATGGAAAGTTATTAAAAAAATACTAATATTTTCATAAAGAGGAGAGGGAAAAATTTCCTTCACCTTCATGTGATTTACAGAAACTGCTTTTTGGCAAGCCATTTTGGCACAATTCCCCCTTTGGATATCATCACTGGTAACAGACAGAGATGTCTACTACAGGTCTTCAGGAACCCAGTGAACTCCCTGTTGACAATTTGGAGCAAACACAATGAAAGTATCTAAGTAACAGTCCTTATTTTCTAGTTCTGATGCCTGAAGAAATTAGAAGCTCATATGTTATCTCAAGCATACAGCCACTGTTTTGTGTTCTCCAGAAACTACTCTTTTTGCTGGGAACACATGCTTTTTTTACTGCTTAGTTATGACCCTAGTCATACTGTTGGATCAATGGCCAAATCTTTACTCGTAGCCAAAATGTTTATTTTTCAGCAAATTACATGGTCACTGAGAAGATTTGACGGATTAAGCCTTTGCCAGGTAATTGACAGAGCACTGCTGAAAAAGCAGTTTATATTTGGGAAAAGAAAGACATACTTCTCAACATTTCCCAAGCATTTTTTGGAAGGCCCATTAACAAAGTTATTTTCAATTAATCCTGAGAGTGCAACTGGAAACAATTTCTACTCTGATTTTATGTTTATTCGGGGGACGAGGAATATGTATGCTTATGCAATGCGTGCATGTACAAGCGCACGTGTGCATTTTTGCAGAAGAGAAACCTCTTGAGATATAGCAGGTCTGCACTCATTCGCCTACCATATGAAACTCAATTAACATGTGTAGCCCTGGTTTCAGGGGGTTGACAGATTCACACAGTCATCCACATCACAGAGACACTGCCTTTCACCTCCTATCCTGTTTCAGCCTGGAATTATGGTTTTGAAAACAAATCTCGAAAGACTCAGTAAGAGAGTTCTCACAAAATTAAACTGAGAAGAAGTCAGGTGGATAATGCTGCATCATGGTAACAGTCAGTATAGATTAACGGAGAACAGGTCTATATGATTTTCACTAGTCAGGATCTAGAATAACTGAAAGAGGTGGATTAAATTAAATGTTTCCTTGTCATGTTGTGATAATGTATGAGAAACAAAAAGTAAAATTTGAGACTAAGCACACACAGAGTACAATGAAACATGTATCTACAAGTATTCGAGACTTAGGCCACCTGTGTAAATGGCTGGAAACATCTCATTTGCCATTATATTTGCTTTTTTTTCCCACACCAACTCCCTTCTACATCAAGTCACTAATGGTGACAGTCATTAACAGGTTTCACTGTGCAAATAAATGTGCCTTTGTATCTTAATTGTCCTACCTCCAAGTAAAAGCACAAGATATTTGATGGTGTTAAATTACCCATTCTGGAAACATTCTTTAAATCAATTTGTTTGATATTTAATATATACTATTGATGTGGAAATTCAAAACTTGCTTTGTGGATAGGCAGTAAAATTTTTTTCCAGTCTTAATAGAAGGAAAACAATTCATGAGATACCAGCTACAGACTGTGAGACAAGACACATTTTCAGATTTCATTCAGAGCCATTATTATTCTACAAGAAGTTGGACAAGACCTGCTGCCTTTTCAGGGACACAATTAAGCTCCCTAACTTCAACACAACTGTTGTCTTAAAAAAAGAAAGAAGAAGGTTGAGCAGAGCCTGCTCTGAGATAGAGCTCATCATGTTCCTGTGGTGCTTTCTGCTCTCTCAGTCTGGGACTTACTCTAGTAAGCAAGAAATATACAATACTTCTTCCCCTACCAAAAAGACCAGCTTCTGGCTTCTACTTTACTTGTATAGATAATTAAAGGTTTCTCTCTTGGCTTACACCCAGATAGCAACATTTTACTATCAATCAGTATATGCTGACCACAGAGTACAGTGGGCGAAGGGAGGCAAGTTCAGCGAATACAATGCTGGAGAGATTTTCAGCAGTAAAATAAACCTTGTTGATGCTATACTAGGCGGAGAAAATTTAAAATGGAAAAAAAAACCCCAAAAACACCATAATACTCTTTAGCTAATCAGAACTACAACAGGGGCCAAAAGCATCCTTATTAATTTTACAACGATGACAGTGAAGAAGGACACAACAGAGAGAACAGCACTCTGCCCAGCTTTGACGCTTATAGTCTGGCACATCAGGAACAATCTGTGTCTTTCAATCAACTAAATCTATTCCTTGAAAAGTTCTATTACCCAGAGCACAGAAGAATTAAAGGCGTCTGCTACTGATTTTCAGTTATCCAAATAGTGAAGAGCTGCAAAGTTTTTTTAGAATGTATGACTAAACCATGTGGAAAAAGTACCAAGTGAAAGTCAGAGCTTCTGTCTCTTGCTTCTATTTCTATTATGCTCATAAGTTTTCTAAGACCATGTTTACCATCAAGAGGCAGACTAATTATATCTGCAAGCCAAAAAAAAAAAAAAAAAAAAAAAAA
>JANHGB010057658.1:13886-24163 GCA_026283785.1 Coracopsis vasa
AAGAAGTTACTTCCTGAATTTCATGCTTTAAAGATAAACACTTCTGGATACAGCAAAAGTGGGGAAAAGTTTTCACCTCCAGGCAACCTATGAAGTACAAAATTACTCATGCCGTTTGGGGGCCCTAGTATGAAGAAAGGCTGAAATGGCTGTAAACTTCTATTAATCAAATAGGACACTCGAAGACAGATGTTTGTGACTCATGCAGCCATGCTGTGTGCCCATTTCCTCTCTCTCAATAAAAAAGGCAAGACTAAGTACATGGGAACAATTTATATAATCCTGGGAATGCAGTAGAATTTCCATTTTGTTCCCTTTTCTACAAGAATAGCATTTAAAATGTGGAAATAAAATAGAGGAACCACAAAGGTGGTTTTCCTATTTCTTGAAACTTTCCTTCTACCAGCTAGAGGAGTATGCTGGTACATAATTAAAAGATGAGCCCTAAACATGACAGAACAGGCCATAATTAAAGATGTTTCTGAGAACACTATCTTTCTACCTAAGTATTATGACTTAGCATAAAAATGAAATAGAACATACAACTTTGCAAGCTGAATTTACTCTTGCATTTAAGATCCAAAGGGATCATCTATGCAATTTTCTGCAGTGTTTTCTGACATAGACTTTATTATGTCAGAACCATATTCTGGAACTTTCAGGGTACAAAGACAACAGAATCTGTGGGATTTTAATTTTCATTTAGTACTATGCTTTCTACTGGTAAATTACTACTTTTTCTTCTCCTTGGTCCTCCTTATGTTAAACTTATATAGATGTATGTATATGTACATGTCTGTGTGTACATGTTTGAGTGTGTATAAAAGGCCATTTTCTTTAAGAATTTTTGCTTTGAGTTTCAGTGTCAACTGCATGATTTCCATATTGCGCCATTTGTGTGGTTCATAAACTTTGAATGCATTTAACTTCATGTAACCCTTTTAAGCAGAGCTGTTCTGTAAACCTGAATTTTGCAGGGAGAACCAAGGCTGAATTATAACAGGCAATCCAGTGAACCTTGGAAACCTGTAACAGACACTGCTTCTTTTCTGGGAAGTATTATGATCTTCTCCAGTGCCTTGGTCCCCTAGTCCTGTAACAGCTGTTTATCTATCCACACACTCTGACAGCGGAGAAATAAGGGAGCAATAGATGTACAGGCACATGCAGAGCACAGGAGTAAGAGCTGGGTGAACACCAGTACTCCTGGACTAGTGCAACTGTCCTAATTTTCATAAATGTAGATGTTATCAGTGTCTCTACCTAAAGTTTCTTTTGGACAACTGATATACAAAGAAACTGGATCTGTACTCATCCTTCCTGCTGTTGCCCACTGTTCCTTTCTAGGAACATAAACTTATAAGCAGACCCATCAATTTGCTCCATGCCTGTCTTTTCACTCAGCAATTGCTCAAGTGGGCTCATGGAAGGTGACAGCAGTTCTACATATCACTGCTCCCCAGCAGATTACCTAAAGAGATCATTGACAATGTGACTCACACCAAAATGAACCATAACCATGTGAAAATACACTTTATGTACAACATACTGCTTCTATACCGCTTCCCTTGCTACCACATATTCCAGCATGATTTAATCTCATTCAGGTGACTGGCTTCTCTTTTAATATATACATTTGGGAGCAAGCCAAATTCAACATGATTCATGCCATGAAGAATTTTACTGACTTCACATCACTTTTGTGCTCCACTGTGTTTATCTTGCAACTGTGGGTTGAGACAAAAGATCTATTTATATTGTTTATAATTGAAAGGCTTATCAAGAAAAGGTGGCAGATGGCGAGTTGCTAAGGCAGGCATTGGAAATTTCTCCACCCAGCAACCCCCAAGACCATTTTCAGTTTCTTTGTATAAAAAATTATCAACTATCAGCTGCCAAGAATGCCACTAACCAAAGTGGGGTGATTTTTCCTTATCTGGAAAAAAGGAGTTGGTGTCAACACATAAAATATTTGTTTTCTTGTCTGGCCATGGCAGAGTGCCGTAGACGGGTAGAAGCAAGAGGCCAGTTACTGAGATCTACAGATTAGTCCCTGTAAAACAGACAGCAGCATTTGATAGAAGCTGTCTGAGATGATTTTTCAGAACATGGCAAAGACAGCAACTATAAATTTTCCTTGTCTCCCAAAAGATAAGAATTGTACTCCTCTCACGTCATATCAATCTCCATATTGTAGGCATAACATCATATTAACCATGACTTAAAAATCCATGGTCCCATTACTTTACTGTTTTCCACAGGATTGAGATAAATGTAGCAGTTGTCAACTATTCAGCTACTATTTTGAGATCTATTGCTGAATTTCTTCCTTTTCAGACAATTTTCTAAGCCCATCCTAAAAAAACCTTTGAATAACAGACTTCAAGCTTTTACTATTTCACCTAACTATGGACTTCCAGTATCCTTCTAAGCTGCTCTTCTGCTATTTTTGTTCAGCTCCTCAAAATACTAACTTTCCTTGGTTTCATCTACACTGGTCAATCTCAGCCTAGTACGAGCAGGTAGATGAAGACTTCTTGGACTTGCTGTGGCCATTTCTCAGCTAGAGACCATTTGACATGTTCCCTGAATATAGGTCAAAGTCTGTCTGCATTCTGCAGTGAGCCTTTCTGAGGAGGCCTTATCTAGGCAGAGAAGTCACATGTTTTCTGCTTTCTGAAAGGAGCCTACAGATTGCATAACTTAGTAACCAGATACCTCAAAGTATATTCCCTCCAAGAACATGGAGCAGAAGGGTTAGAGACAAGTTGGCACAGACTTCTGGGATAGCACTTAGTAACCTTGCAAGCATGAGCTCAATTTCACGTATTTGAAATTTTTAGTTACTGAAAAATTGGCAAAAAGGGGAATGTGCCAAAGCCAAACTCATGTGTCTACACCCTCATTTCTTCACTTCAGCTGAAGACAACAGCTTTGCTCAAGAATGTATAGCAGTGTGGGAGACAGGTTAGAGAACAACTGTGGCTAGCCAAAGAAGCTGGATTCACAGTCTGTGGGAAAATGAGAGTTCTTGAAATTGGTTTCAGCCCAAATAGGACAAAAATATAAAGAAAAAATAAATACAACAAAACCAAAAATCCTCAAGAGCTGGAAGCTCCCTGACTCTTTTAGTAACAAAATAAACCCGGCAAAAATATAAATTTCATGTAACAAATGCAGAGGTCACCCAAGGATGCTACAGCAGACTTGTTAAAAGGCCACCCATTGCCAAAGCCGTAGATCTCCCTGGGCCCCCAAATGCAGGGAGGACCTGCCAAAACCAGCCATGAGGCAACACTTCCTTGCTTCCTAAGTAAATTTCCAACCAGCAATAACAACTGTACTTGCAACAGCATGCCCCAGTCTTGGAGAGCAGACATACTCAGTTTTAAAGAGAGGAGAAATTGGTGCTTGCCGTTGCCACAAAGACTAACCATAGCAGTGACTTTTTGCTGCAGTAGCATTTTACTAAGTTAAGTTGTGAAACAGTTCAGAATTAATATTGCTGTATATTCAGGCTTAAGATCTTCCTTTTTTGCAACATTTTGAGCCTTAAAAAATGTGTTTTAACAAACCAGTTAAAAAATCAGATTTTCATTGCTAACCTTGGTGATTCAGACAAAATCCGGTTATTTTGTGCCGTAAAATCCCATTGAATCTCCATTATGAGGGCTAATGGAAAACCCCATTGGATTATTCTTTGACGTCAAATCTGGCACAACGCAACCTGCAAACTTCTGACTCACAATGTTAGCAGAAACTTGGAAAGTTCCAAGGAATCTTTCCTGTATTTAAACCAATATAATTCCCTGGGAAAGAACACATCCAAAGTCAAAGTTGTCTTAAGAAATTTTCTGGTGATTCCATTTGGGAAGGGATTGGCCTTCTTTCAAGGAACTGGCAAGGAATTCCATTTGAGTTTTTATGAAGAATGAAAATGAACATTGTGGGGTTTTTCGGTAGCTCTAGTAGGTAGTTTCCTATAAATGAGAATTAATAATTTGTACTTAAGAATTGTGCAATTAATTGGGGGTTTCTGTTTGTTTTGTTTTTTAAACAAAAAGGAGAAAAATTTCCAGGATTCATTTATTTTCTGATACTTTGCTATAGCATCAATTGGTGGATCTAATTTATATGTCTATATACACACATACAAATTGTATCTAGTTTTATCTGCAGAATTTTCAACATGAAAATCTATTTTGGCCTTAAACACAGCATATTTCTTTTCAAAAGTTTTCAGATCCAAATCCATAGCCTCTTCCACTGTAAGAAAATTCATGCAGCACTAGAAGAAAACATGGTCTTCATTGTTAAAAGCCTGCAAATCTGCTTTGCAAAAAAACAACCAAACAAAAAAAAACAATCAAAAACAATTTCTGATTTAGACTTTTCCACACATGGAAATTGCAGTTTTACACGTCTATCAGTATAGATGCATGACTGTGAAATGAGTAATATAAGGAACATGAGCTTATTAATTATCATTATCAGATGAGGTAATTTATACACCTACAGAAATCCTTATTTCAAGTTTAAATACTTAATTATAAAAGAAGTATGAGGGATAGCAATGTAAGCAGCCAGAAAAGCAGAGCAAAACTAAACAAAATAAAAAAATTCCCAAAACCAAAACAAATCCCCGTTTTTTTGTTGTGGATATTTTTTCTTTATTTGTAACATTCACTATAGTGAGGATGGTGCATTCAGTAGCTTTTCTGGGTGCATGGTTTTATAACAATATAGTAAAAAAGCAACTGCAAGAAGTTTGCTCTTAGATTCACTCTGAATCAAGAGGCAACAGTGTCATGTTAAGATTTCTGAAAGTTTAGGATATTGTAACACTCTAAATGCTGCTGAGTTACCCTATAGCAGAAAAGTAATATGAAGCCAAATAAAAGAGGTTACAATTGAGGTAGATGCAGGCTTCATTTCAGTGATTTTTCTTCCATTGAGGAACTGAATTATAAAGTGTAGTTTCTTGCTTGGGCATAACAAAGAGCTGCTGCCAAAATGGGACAATGGTATTTCAAGCAGACAGGAAGTTTTTTGGTTAAATGTGTTCCAGACAATAAATAAAGAAGATGAAATAGAACTAAAAGTTTTAATTGGTGTATTTTGCCAATTTTCATCCATTAAATCTTCAATTTTAAATCCTTTGGTATTATTTGAAACAGCTGTTCATTTTGAAATACCCATATATGTTAGTTTCAAATACAACGTCTCAGAAAATGCTCATATATAATTTTGGTAAAATACTTAAATTTTGTGACTTTGCAGGTCCCTAAGAAAGATTCAGAAGAAGCAAGCGATTTTAGTTTTCTCCAGAGTTGCCAGCAATCTGTGTGATGAATGGTTTGCACAAATCTGGACACTCTTAGTCTTTCATCTGGCTCTATGTAATACCTTTCTGATCCTGAAAACAAATCCACTTAAATCAGCAACAGCTACAAAACAACTGAGAAAGCTGACAGCACAAAGTAGGCCTACCTTCAGAACCACTACAATAGCTGGGATTTGTTACCCAAACATAGGTTGAAGCACCTAGGAATGAAGACAAGGACTTTGCAACGTGGAAATGATGAGCTTGGGTGCCTCAAAAAGAAATGTTTCAGTTTCTAAAAACACACCTTGTCCTTTTTAGGATGTGGTTCTGATAAGGTCTGAGGGCTATTTCAGAGATTTGTTAAGTTTTTGAAGTCACAGTTTTCACTGACTTCAGGAATCAACTCTTTAAACTCATACAAAAACTTTATCTCACAACTAGTTTTTTCTCAGCCTGAGGAGGACTGAGAAACCTGCTTGCATGACTTCAAAGAACCAACGAGTGCCTATGAGCAGTGCCAAGTTATATGAAGTTGTCATTAATTTGCCCTATAAAATTTTTTGCTTCCTTATTTTAAACATAGCGGTATGATAATTCACCTGAAAGAAGAAATAGTCAAAGCATTACATTCTACCCTACCTCATAGTTCTTTCAAATTTGTTTTTTTTAAAACATGTTTGTAATGACCCAGTTGTATTTAGAAGTGTCTATAGCAAACGATTCCTTCTAATTAGGATGTACAAACACGGTAGACAGGATAAATTCTAAATAGATGTTGATTTGTTGATGATAGTATTTTAAATTGCCTTGTGCATCTTTGAGTATAGGCACAATATGTTTATTATGTATGTGTATTAGCTTAAATAGTTTTAAAATTCAGACTTCTGAAACTGCTGTTGTGGTCTTTGAGCTTTGATACAGATAGAGTCTTTTCAAAAAAGGTGAATCGCCCAATGACTCATGAAATAAATATGTACATCACACTGTGGAAAAAAATAGTTATGTGCTAAGTAAAAGTGGAAGCCGGAACTGATTAAATCTTGTCTGTTATATATGTCTTTTTCCTTACATCAGGTGAGGGATACACACTTTTACTCATACTTTATTCAGTCAAGGCATAATTGACTAACCGGAATTTGCCTAAATAAGGTGCTGTGCATATTCCAGGAAATCTTAGCAAGCCCTTTTTTGTTTCTCCACATTCATAACTGTCCTGGAAACTGTTGCTTGTTTCCACAAACAGCATGCTTATTTGTCATCTTTGCAAAAGAAAAGCCTCTAGAACCCTTTCACAAGCAAACAGTATTTCCTCCTGTTTTATTTGCTGCTGAAAAACTTAAATTATTTAGATTCCCTAAAGCCCACTGTAAATTAAATGTTCATATGGTAAGTCTTTATTTTTTAAATGACTGAATTATCACCTTCATAGAGTTATGTTTAAATTCAAGGAAAAAGAAAAACAAATTCTTTTGCTGACACCCCAAAAATGTGCAAAGGCGTATGTTTTAATTCTTGGCCTTTTTACATCTTGGCAGCCTTATAGTCTCCTCTTGTTTTATAATACTATGTAAATTAAAATTAATTACTTGGCATCTTGATTCAACTTTCTATCCCTGGCACTACCACTGACAATAAGCTTAAAGCAAGCTTTGCTGAGTATTACCTTCACAACTTTATATTGGCTATAAATATGTTTGGTCTATGATTAAGCTATGATATTATTTAACAGTTCCACTTCCGTTTCTTGCAAACATGGTTGTCGTCTGAAAAGGACAGCAGTGTTTTACTTCCACCCTAAAGTTATTTCCACAGCATACGACATAAAGTGAGAAGAAAACTGGACAGACATGAGAAAGTGGTGTTTCATAAATAAGGTGTGTCAACATCAGTATGACATGTGTATGCCCTCATTCCTTTGATGGGCCTATCGAAATACTTGCATTCACCCACTGGGCAGCAGAAATGCATGTGCTCTTCGTAAGCATCTATTAGAATCCCTTCCAAAGGCTCCTAACTCCTTGACTGGCCTTGTATAATGGCCCATATGCATTACGGAAGAAAGTTGTATTCACAAGCACTCGATTCTGAGAATCACTGCTAAGAACAAGTCATATGGCCAAATGTGCCAAATCTGATGTTCCTGTGGAATGACGTAATTACGCCTAAGTCACATTCTTTCCTTCTTCTCTGTTGAAGTCCCCACCAATGACACCAGTACCTCATCATAGCCAAACACACTCTGCATCTTTCATGACCAAGGCAATCTCAAGGCACCTGTAAAGGGTTTATCTGAGCATTTCAATATACTGGATCAGGTTGATGCAACTTGATCCTTTGTGAATCCTTACACATCACTGGACTGTGTTCTAGGTCTCCAGAAGTCACACAGTTACGCTCTCCTAATCTGATACTTTGATAGTAATTTTCTGTTATGTATAATTTAAGGCAAAAAATAGATAAAACAAAGCAATAAAGAAAAAAAAAATTTAGTTTTAATTTATCTACATGGAAGACCATTAGGAAACAGAAGCAAATTTTGAAAAAAACAATAAATTAAAATAAAGCCCATTTTTTTACAAAGTATCACTTAAGTCCCAGTAGAACAAATGAAAAGAAATACCTTAAGGGGTTAAGTGAAAGTTTTTTATTTTCTTTTCTACTACATGTTCTTTATTTACACTTTCTCTGCATAGACATTCATTATCACTAGTAAACATCAATCCAGAGCTGAATGAACTAAAAAGAATGGCACACTCCAGACTACCTGAATCCACAAAATCTCTCAGCGGGCCTTTAATATGAGCAAAGAAGGTCAAAAGAGTAGGAACAAAAGGAGGGGAACTGAAAACTTAGTACTGGAAAGAAAAAGGAATAAGAAGCAGAGGAGAAATTATAAGTAAGTTAGAATGGTGGTTGTTCAGTTACAAGGGTTTTTTCAGAGAAATGATTAATGAAAGCAGTGAGGGATCCAGGGAGAGGGAAAAAATGCACAAAGAAATGGAGTGAGGATTATTTTGATACGCTGAGAGAAAAGGTTGACCAAATCTTGTAATGACCTTCTGAAGGTTATTGTTTACACCTAAGGATTTTTAACTGAACAGAAATGTTTTCTGTTTTATCATTTGCAATTTTCAAAATCTCTAACAAAGGGCAGAAAATCAGTTACCCTGAATATCTGCTCCTGGTTGGTGTCATTTTTGTTTGCCCTCTAATCTACTTCAGGGATCAGCTGCAGTCCAAGGAAGTCTGTGTCACTAAAGGAACCTCAAGCCCAACCAGAGGAAGAAGATGCGTTGGTGTTACCACATGCTTTGAACTTGTCATGTATAAACATACACTAAAGGGGATGCAGAGTGAGCCTTCCACTCCTGTACAGCATTTCTACAAGACTAGGTAAGTCTCACAGTCTTGTATGCTGAGCATTTTGCTATTCTATGTTGAACTGTTGCTGAGCCATAAATGGAGCTAACCTCAGGTTTTATATTACTTCATCAGTGATGTTTGTGTGTTTCATAGAACAGAGATTCAGTAGATCAGGAGGCATTCTGTTGGAAAAACCCTGAGGGGATAGAAAGTGAAGCAGTCTTGCCTGCTATGAATGAGTAACTCTTCCCAGTTTTCTTGAAAATGAAATTCCATTCTCTACCAAATTACCCAGAGCAGGCCACATCCTCTCACCAATATGTGAGGATGTACTGTCACAAGACATGTTGTTTTCTTCATAAGAACATGATGAAAATACTTAGGTTATTTTGATCCCTAATTTAAGCTTGACCACCTCAAATACTTTTAGAGATTATGATAATACAACCATGAAACCAGATAAACGTCTGTCTCCTGCCTGTCAGCAAACTAGGTATTTCCGAGCAATAAGTTTACTCAAAACACAAATGTTTGATTACCCTTTCTTCATATAAACAAACTATAGAATACATAATATTTGAAAGCAAAAATCCTTGAAGAACAGAAGCAAATAGCATCTGCGTAAATCTCAGTAGCTGTCAGCCTTCAGTTAGCAATCTGGGGATTCAATGTCCCAGCCTGCATATAGCCATGATGAAAAAAACGTATCTTCTCTGAACTGTATTATAGTGTCATAGAATGGTTTGGGTTGGAAGGGACCTTAAAGATCATATAATTACAGCCCCCCTGCCATGGGCAGGGACATCTTCCAGTAGACCAGGTTGCTCAAAGCCCCGTCCAACCTGGCCTTTAACGCTGCCAGGGATGGGGCAGCCACAGCTTCTCTGGACAACTTGTGCCAGTGTCTCACCATCCTCATAGTAAGGAATTTTTTCCCAACGTCTAATCTAAATCTACCCTCTTTCAGTTTAAAACCATTCCCCCTTGTCTTGTCACTACATGCCCTTGTAAAATGTCCCTTTCCAGATTTCTTATAGGCCCACTTTGCTATTAAAAGACTCCTATAAGGTCTCCACAAGTGTTCTCTTCTTCGGAATGAACAAACCCAGCTCTCTCAGCCTTTTTTATAGGGGAAATTTTCCAGCCCTCTGATCATCTTTGAGGCTATCCTCAGGATTCACTCAAGCAGGCTCACATCGTTCTTGCATTAGGGGCCCCAGAGCTGAACACAGTAATGCAGGCGGGGTCTCATGGGAACACAGTAGAGGGGGATAATCACCTCCCTCAATCTGCTGGTCATACTCTTTTGGATGCAGCACAAGACACAGTTGGCTTTCCGAGTGCAAGTGCACATAGAATCATAGAATAGTTAGGGTTGGAAAAGACCTTAAGATCATCTAGTTCCAACTCCCCTGCCATGGGCAGGAGCACCTCACACTAAACCATGTCACCCAAGGCTCTGTCCAATCTGACCTTGAACACCGCCAGGGATGGAGCATTCACAGCTTCCATGGGCAACCCATTCCAGTGCCTCACCACCCTTACAGTAAAGAATTTCTTCCTTATATCCAATCTAAACTTCCCCTGT
>JANHGB010057659.1:0-47447 GCA_026283785.1 Coracopsis vasa
TGAACTACATGTTTTTAAATAGCTCATTAATGGAAGAAAATACTTCATCAGTATTTTCTTTGACTGACAGCTGCCAACAGGCAGAAATAACCCTAAAACCCCAAGTTCATTAAGGCCACATGATTTCTCTTGAAGCCCAGGAGGAATAGGAGCAGTACATAGGGTAGGTGTAGGTCACAGCTGCCCTCATGCTCAGAAATGAGGAGACCTTGATGTTCACAGTCAGTGAAAACAGCTCATCTGCCTGGGAAGAAAAACAGGCGATTCAGCAGATAGTGTAGAAGGTCCCAGGAGCAGCTGCACAGCACCATCCAGCCCAGTGTCCTGTTTCTGAGAGTGTTTTGTAGTGATGGAAACAGTTTGAGAGCTGCAGTGACAGCTCCTCCAACATACCACCCTGTATGAAGTGGTTTGTGCACAGGGGCTTTCTGAGCCAGAGACATTGCCTCAGAGCCTTAGCCTCAGATCACATCCCAGCACTATTCTTGCCATAGTATTAGGGAGCAGCTAGTCAGGGGAACTGACCTACCTCACCATGTGGCTCATGTTCCTTTCATTCATGACTGCTGTGTGCCTCCGCATGAGGGAAAGTACTGGAGCTTTTATTTTGGTATAGGTAGCTCAGATCTCTCTTAGACTCTTACATGTTTAGAGTCTAGCTCTAAAGTGACTAGCTTCGATATGAACTCCTTTTGGTCCTTCAGCTCTCCAAGAGCCACACATGAAGCCATGATCTATGCTTCTGTCTGACATGGATGTGCATTTTCATGCAGAAAAAGGGAAAGCCTTTCCAGAGAAATTTCCAGTCTGAAAATCCTGGTCGTTGGACAGCATGCTGTACACCCCCTGTTCTTGTTAGCATAACCTTTGCCTATAGTATTTTACCTTCTTTTGTCTGAGGGGCTTCCAGGACCAGCCAGACTAAACATGGGTAAGCAATGAAGTTTCTACCCTGATATGTTCTGTTTCTAGGTTCATTTCATCTCAGCTAACACTTCGAAATTGGAAATCCAGGCTACACTTTTACACATATTTTAGGAAGGGGTGAATCACCTTCCAGAGAAGCCTGTTTCTCTCCATTGACTATTGTGGAAGCATAAACAACTAGTTTAGACTAGACATTATCTTTCAGATGGCTAAAGTTACGTGAGACAAATCTGGGTCTAATAGATATGTGTGATCTACGTTCCTAGGCATGTGTTAACAGGCACATTACCACACAAATTAAGCCAGGAAATGATCTGCCAGAATCACACTGCAAATGTTGCTTTTTCAAGCAATGCCTACTTCTTTCCAGAGAGGCTTTCAAGAAACTCGCTGGCAAATCAGCAGCTACAAGGATATGCTTGAGAACTGGCAGCTAGTCAGCAGCATTAAGCTAAGTGTCATTTCATGGAGAGAGGAAATCCCATGTCAGTCACACTGAACAAACCTCATACTGGAGAGCCTTTGCCTATTCATTTCTACACACCATCAATACTAACTCCTTGAGTTCACTATTTCATGAGTTCTCAAAACATGCCAATAGAATGCCGTATAATATCTCAATGTTGTCTTTTTGGAGAGGATGTACTGTCTGAGTTGTTTTCAAGCCCATCTCTGGGTCTTACCTGGTTGGCCACGTGGCAGCCAAGCACCGACGCACGGAAGACGGGGTTGCCCCACACGTCTTCTGACAGGACATAACCACAGCGAGATGCTAGTTTCTCGTCCAGCAGAAGGGGGCCAGCGTAAGGATCTACAGAAAAAAGGAATGACACATGGGATGGAAAGCTCAGGGCTTTTAAAGCACAGGGCAGAGTAGTATCGAGGCCACCTCACAAAGCTCTCCTCTGAAAAGAGGTCCAGCTGGGTTGTGTGTTCTCCAGCAGCATGTGCAGCTGGTGAAGCTATGCTGTGTTAGAGTGCATGAGACGGTTTAGCATGTCTCAAGCTCACACACATTATGTTCACTTTAATGCCCATTTCTTTGTGTCCAGAAGCTTGTGCCACAGCCACCATGAAGTACTGTTACAGAGAGTTTTTCTGAGGCATCACATTCGTTACTCCGTCCCTGTTCTTGCTCTCTAGAAATGAGTCATGGGCTATTGAGCCCATACATTTCTAAAAATCCTCAAATTGTGATAATCTGCTGCTCACTCTTGTCAAAGGATGCAGTCACGCACCTATTTTGGATGGGCATTTCTACAGATTGTTCAGGTTTGCTGCTCATCTCTGCGTGGCAAGGTGCTTCGTGCTCTTAAACCTAACTGGGGGAGCCAAGTAACAGGCATGACGGGGTCTGGCTGCGCTCAGCTCTTGATGCTGGTAGAGTTAATAACATCATATTTTGTTAATTATCTGCCCTCTGATTAAGGAACTATTTTAGTCTTGGGTTAGACACAAGAATCTGTACAAATAGAGTTTTAACTAGCTGTCATTGCAATTTCTAGATTTGTCTGTTATCTTTATATGTCAAACAGTACTAATAACTGCTGCTTCAATAGATGTAGTCTTGCAGCCAGGGTAGACTAAGGAGATAAGTGAGGAGGATTTTGGAAGAAGAGGGAATAGCTTTTATGAGAGCAACTGATAGAGCTGGAAGAAACAAACAACCTGATTGTGCCTGAAGACAGGTCTGTTTTTTCCAGCAATATCAGTTGCTCTCATAAATGCTATCACTTCCCTCCACACCCTTGCTGTACTTCACTTTTTCAGTTCTGCCTCCAAATCAATTGAAAAAACCGAAAACACAGGAAAAAAATGGACTGATCTCAACAGAAAGAAATCTGGTTTGGGGTGAAATCACATACTTTTTTCAATCTGATGTGAACATTTTCTGGTTTTCATTTGGTTAAGTAGATTTTTCTTTCCCTCAGCAAAATGGAAACCCTTTGTTCAATCTGCATTTAACTGCCATTGTGGTGTTAAATACAAAGGAAATTAAAAGAAAAGAATCTTCTAATTGCTTAATCACTCAGCACTCACTGAGATTGTGTTTTCTGGGTATTACCCAGCTTACACTGGTGGTGTTATTTGTGCTGTCCAGGACACATCCAAGCTGCAATATCACCTTTGTTTTCCTTGCTAGACATGTGTAAGGGCTCAGCAGAGATAAAAATGAAAGCCAAATGAGAGTTCTTCCTCCTCAGACCATATTTTCTTCTTTCCCCAGAAAGTTAGTTGTAAGGGGCAAAGGAGACTGTGACTGTAGATGCAGGCTTTACTCATCTATAGGGATATTGAGCAAACTGAGTGCAAGAGGCCAGATCTAGGTAGCAAGGATGTCTGCAAGTTCTTTGGGGTGGGTTACCAATTATCGTGTAGATGGCAGCAGCATCTGGATCACAGACTTTCAGATCACTTAGGTGATCTCCCAGCCTTCACGGTCCTCAGGGCAGCCACTTGTGACTCACCATTAATTTCCAGCTGGAAGAACTTTCCCTGGAGAAAGAGCTTATTCAGTTTCATCCAGAAAATCCTGGAGCGGCAACTGCTCTCTACAAAACCTGGTGGGAACACAAACAGAGCAGATCAGCCAGTGGGACCAGAGGGCAGAGAAGAAGCACATCTTATTACAAGCAAAATAACCAAGTTTTCATCTTTACTTCTCTACACTATACTTTTGCCATGTTTTCACCAACCTGGGGGAGCCATCTGCCTCCCTTGTCCCAGCCAGAACAGTAAGAAAAGCAGCCAGATCCTGCAGTGTAAGTACATGAACAAATGATGGGGTGAATGGAGAAAAAATTACCAGGATGGAAAACGAATGAGGCAGCACCCAAAGTCCCATTACCTGCACATAGAGTAACCCACAGCCTCCATCTGTCGCCAGAGACCTGTGCATGGGCAACAAAGTCTTCCTCCCTCTGAGGTAAAGCTGACCCAGCTGTGTAGAGGGAACCTTGTCAGACCCAGGAGGAAAGGTATAGCTGACCTTTTACGACCGAGGTTGTGCTCTCGTCCCCAAACCTTGTGTGTGAATCAGGAGAGATCAGTAGCATCTGTCGTGGAGGGCTGAATCCTGCAGTGCCCTCCAATGTTATCTGAGCTCTGGCAGTGGGAGGCAGCCTCTGTCTCGCTAGAAGGGCAGAGCACCCTTTTGGCAGGTATTTACAAGGTCAAATGCTGCTGCTAAGCCTAATTTTAATGAGTGCAGCAGAGGATGCTTCGTGCTTTCCATCAACCCCTGGGAAGAAACCTTATTCCTTACAAGCCAGTTGGGTAGCTTTGGCTTCAGGTCTTAAGAGCACATGAAACATTCCCCCTGAGGTACTTTAATTGGGTCTACACAGGAAATACTTTTTTGTTTCTGTGAAATGTCCCAGTGACCGAGCCATGCCAGAGATAACAGCAGTTCTTTGGCAGCTGCATGTTTTGCTTTTGTGGATCCAGTTAGGTTGCCCTTTGATTTGTTTGATTATCGGAAAGTGTTTTGGGGAAAACATCTTGTTTTTAGAAGTGCTCCAATATCTCTGGATCAGTCAGACCATGTGCTGGTCGGTGAATGGCCAAACATACTGCCTGGGAAGAGAGAGTCATTGCACCTGAGGGGAGCTCTGGGACTGCCAGTGCCCAGAGAAGCAGAAAGGCTGAGAGGTTTGCTGAGCTAAAAATACAGCTTGTGTTTTATGGATGAGCTGAGTTATGGTGGGGTGAGAGGTACAGGACATTTAAGTTGATGTTTTAGCCCTTGAAACCCAGGGCTTATTCTCCTTTTTGTCCCCATTTTGCTGCATTGCTGAACCATTCTTAACTTACTTTGGTTCACATGCATGAGCAGAGCAGTGCTGTAGAAATGAGATTGTTTTTACAGTATACTTCATACTGCTTGGGGATAGAAGAAACCATTGGGCACGTCCATTCCCAGGACACAGTGCAATCAGTGTAATCTCCTCCTCTGTCCCTGTCTGTCACAGAACCTCTGCAGAAACAGCAGAACCCACACCACTGTCCTGCCAGATATGCTCAATTTATACAAGTGGCATGCTTGTGTGAGTGCTCTGGAGTGGAGCCCCAGGGCTTTAGCAATCTCCTAATTAATGTCTTTTGGCCACAAGACCCTTCTCATTCAGCAGGAACTGAAGTCCAACTTCTGCAACAAACTTCTCATGAGCCCACGGAGGACTCGCTGCATGATCCTGGCCTGAGTTAACTCTGTGTCCTCGGACTCGAAGTGACTCGTCATTGAATCCAGCTGGGGCTGGAATTCGGCTGGAAATGGCAATTCTCAGATACCACAGTGATGAGTGTGGTGTAACAATGAGATTTTGGATTTTGAGTGAAAACTTCAGTATATTTGGATAGAAAATAGTTCCAGTTTTGATAAGCCACTTCCAAGAGCCATGTAGCATCTCTTCAAGATACTGAGAGTCAAGGTCTGAGAGAGCCATGTTTGAGAGAGCGTGACTGCAATTTATTAATGAACAGCCAACCATCAGGACAGGTACATGACTGCAATTAGCTGCATTCTTTGCACAAGCAGGGAGGGATGAATTTACGTATTTTTGGACAAGTCAGTGCATCGCTGTTACTGTGCTTCTGGCATTAATTGTGGTTCTAAATGTGGCAGAAATTACTTTGGATGTGGCATAGCAATTGTGGTCAGTGTGCAATAGCCAGCTCTTAGCCTCACTGTCAACTGAGCAAAGCAAAGCAAAGCAGGTCCAGGTCAAATGCTTTTGGCTTTCAAGGATCACTTAAGTGCTGTGGAAAGCACTGTTAGCATTGGTCGGTTGGAAGCATCGGCTGCTTGTGGTCCCTAAAGTCCCTCTGGTACTCATTGTAAAGGTAGGGAGGATAAGCTTGTGCATTACAGGTTATTACATTTGTTTACACGGTTTTCCTTGCTGTTTTGGCTGCATAAGAGAACCCATCAATGTTCGTGTAGGGTCATAAACAGCTGCTGTGTTTGATGCTGAGGTGATGCATTCTGTGATGGATGATTCATGGCTTGGGTTCTTTCGGGCTGAAAGGTACCGTATGACTGTAATGCTTTGGTTTCTCTTTTTTCCTGCATGGGTCTGCAACTGGATTTCGTATTATATGGTGTGATTGAAAGTTCAAAACTGGCTACTTGGAGCAGCCAAGTGAGGCTTGCTTTAAGTGATGGAAAAAGTCTCCAGCCCTTTGAGTCATGGTGTTTGTCCTTCTGTTGTTCTGTGGCACTGAAATCCCCAGGTTACCTGAATGCTACAGAAAAAAGACACTGTCATTTTTCTGTCCCAAGTCTTTTAACTATAACTTTATTTTTTCCAGCTGGTTCAAATGCATGGAAGAATTTTTTTTTTGTTTTTCACTAGGTCCCCTGTGATGATCTTATGTAAGTTTGATACTTAGTCTGAGAGTGGAATAAAGTAAAATAGAACCCATTATTGGGCAAAACCAAAACTAGTGAACAGTGGGAAAGGAAGCGGGGTGAAGTCTGGTTTTAATGTACTGAAAGCAGAATCTTTGCTTATATAGAATTGGGAGAAGCCCAGATAAGGGACCCCTGCCCTCCTTGCTCTCTTGCAGCTGCAGGATTGGCAAATCTGAAATACAGATAGAAATACCGGTATGTCAATATTTCTAAATCTACAGTAGCTGCCCAAGAAGGTGACCTAAGATGTAACACCCAACTGGAGAGAACCACTAGGGAAACTTCAAAAATGAGATGCTAGAGGAGATGCTTCTCCATGGGAAGTCCTATGCCTTGGAGTAAGCTCAGAATGAGACATCCAGGTTATGGGTCCAGTGTGTGAGAAATGGGAATGATGCTGATCTTCGCCTCTGAGAAACATTTTCTCAGGGTGTATGTCTGTGAGAGACAGAGAGGTACAAGACGTACCTCCACCTGCAGGGTAGCGCTCCTGTTCTGGAAGGAGCTTGGTCACCTTGGCATGAATGTGTACCTGAGCTCTGCTCTCACCTGCATATGCCAGGGGCTTGTAGGTACATTCAAGGGGCTTATAAATCCCCAGGGAAAAATAGCATATAAGGATAGTTCTGGTTTAACTTAATACAATGCTACAAGATAAGCTCAACTAAAATGCTCAGTCCGTTTTTGTATGATTCAGAGGGCTGAAACCTCACTTGCGTGCAGATGGTCCAGAGGAAGATATGCCCTTTAAGGAACAACTATAGAATTATAAGCTGAAAGAGGCAATTTGTTCCTATCCCCATGAGCTAATAATTGATTTATGCCCTGGACTGTGAGGGTTTACATTCCTCATTTATTATTCTAAAACTATTACCATTATTGTTATTATTATATGTATAATGTGTGTTTAGAAAGTGTCTTTGTGTTTATGCCATTTTTGTCTTTAAAACACTCCACACTGAAATTCATATGAATTCCAAAAAGCAGCACTTGCTATCATTGCATGCCACTAAATCGTTAAAGTGGTGGAAAAAGCACAAATAAGCAGACCTGTATAATGATGGGCTTTTAATTTTTTTTAACGTGCTATTGGTGTTAATTTTTGTGTGCCTGTTATGTTTGTGTTCACTGTAACTGAACAATAGGACTTTGTTTTTGTTCTTTGTGTAAATTAAAAACATCTGTTCTCTTCATACGAAAAGTTGTTTTTTAAAAGAAGCTGGTCTGATCTAACTAAATACCAATGCTGTGTCCACAATGAGTTACTATTAATATTTGGAAAAGGCAACCATCCAAAGCAAGTGTAATGTCAAATCACTGGCAGGAGTGCATATTTATTGCTCGAAGTGACAGATAAAAATGCAGAGGTTACAAAAACAAAATTCTTGTGGATGACTAATGATGCGTATATATGCCCCCAATGCCCCATCACCACATTTACAATAGGCAGAGTGTTCTCCACTGCCTCCTGCTCTGCAGGATTAATCAGTAAGGGACTGGTAGCTTGGCACCCTCCCTGGAGGAGCAATGCTGCTTCCACCTTCCCTACAGCAAACCGTGCATGGAGTGATCTTCAGGGCATGCTGGAATCTGATCCATCTATTTAATTTGTCTGACTTTTCCCCCACTTCACTCTGGTATTTGGCTGCATAGGTTGATTTCCCACCAAACGCGTGTGTCTTTTCTTTCCATGCAAGTGGAGGAGGTAGAGCATCCATTGCATGTTTCTGTAGTGCCTGTGATGCTGGCACGTTGGTGGTCTTCAGAGTTGTCTGCAAAGTTCTGATATGAAGGAGTTGGCAGCCCAAGACAGGAATCTGTCATCTTTCTTGAGAGGAGCAGCCCTGCTTTCAGCAGCAGTCTTACTAAAGTAGTTAGATGTTATTTCAGAGAAAAAAACACACTATTTGTCATTGAGTACGGGTGGCAGAACTGAGGTCTGAGAGGTTCAGCACTCTCCCTGCCTGGGTGGCTATATGGCTTTGTCACTTACGTACTTGAGGACCTCAGAGATGATGATATTGTCCTCACAGGCTGATGTCTTGGGAAAGAAGTACATCTAATTAACATTTCTTGATGAAAGGTCTGATTCAAGAAAGCATCTCTACTGAGTGCAGCACTTTGCTTAAATCTCATTTATTTCATTAAGATTTAAACCCAAGTAAACCCTTTCTAGCCCCTGGCCATGCCTTTGCTTCTCCCCTTCCTGCTGCCTCTGGTGTCCTGTGCCAAGTGTGGCAAGAACTGGGAAAAAAAAGCTTGTTTGTGTTAAAGAATCGGGTATTCTGTTGATATGTTTATTGCAGTCAGGGCCACAACAGCTACCAACCTATTTGCAGCATAACTTCTCCCTCTTAAGATGCCCCATCCCAGTGTATTCTTCCTATCTTCCATTCTCTTGCAGAGGAGCCCTGTGCTTCTTCCTTTCCTGTGGCATTTTACTTGACTACTGTTAACACCCATGTTATTCACCTCTATTCTTCCCACATCATCTCCACTCTCCCTGTTCTTTGTACTGCCGTGTGGACACTGTAGGTACCTGCTGGGAGCAGGTACCTGCATCAGTGCTGGCTGGCTGCAGCCCAGGTGGTGGGCAGCTGCTTGACATGGAGGTTGGCTACCATCAGCTGGTTGGGGGTATTTTGCCTTTGTCTCAGACACCAACGGTCGCCTCCAAGATCCAGCTGAGTGCAGAACTTGCTGAGTCAGGTTTTCACCACAAAACCACTCATGTGCTTCCTGAGAGTCACACAGTTATAGGCATGGGTTGGCCGGAGAGGAGCAGACAGCTTTCACCCTGAGGAGCATCCAGGAATGCTGGCAAGAAGACACTTTTAATTTCCTATCTCGGGTTACCGCAGCACGGATTAGGACTACAAAAGCTTGAAATCCCTGGCAAGCTAATGTTGTACATCTGTCTAAGATGACAGCCAGCGAGGACAACCATGGGCTTCGGCCCATGACCAGTCTGAAGCACTTTGTTCCTTGCTGAGCAGCTGTCATTAACAGTGATCTGTGAGGTTTCTTCCCGATTTCACTCGGTGGTTTGCATGGCTGCTCTCTTCTCTGGTGAGATCTCAGCACTTGCCTGTTTGGCTGCAGAGGTGATCTGCTGCTCAGCCTCACCGGCTGATTGTTCTTGTTGTTTTGCAGTTGGGGGGCTGCCTGCTGTTTCTATCAGCCTGATGAGATGCAGCCCCCCGCATCCCCTCGGGGGATTAAAATCTGTAAAATAGGAGCAGCACTTGGTCCCCGGGATGATTATGAGGGAGTAGCAGTGAATGTTCTCAGGGAGGCTCAAGAGGAGCTGTAACTCTCCAGGATCGGTCTCTCTGTGAGTAGAGGTCTGTTTGGGAAGATGGTCTGTCGAGTCACTGCCACATATTACTGGCATGTATGTGCCCTTTCTATGGGCAGATATAGGTGAATTAAATTGGTGCTGCACTTGAGAAACTGGGTCTTTGTCTGTGTTTTGTGGGATCCGTCAGACTTCCCTTCTTCTCAGTAGGACCTGGCCCTCGTGGTCCACAGCGAGGGGGAGAACAAGGTGCAGTGTCCTGTTTTATTCCCTTGAGAGTTTGGTTGCTGTCAGAAACGATTATCCCCAATTATCCAATGATCTTATGCATGATGCTGCTGTCACCTGCAGCCATGACATTTTTGGTGTAGGGGTAGTACAACTGCTGCCATGGCTGGCCATATTTCAAAGAGTAGTGTTAAGAGCAATAGTTGCTCACAGCTTTGAGGGTTGTTTGCCCCTATTTGCTCTCCTGGTGGCACAGCCATGGTGCAGCTGGGACCCTTGCACAGCATGGTGGTGCTGGCATCAGACTCTCTGCAGATGCTGCTCTCCAAGCTCTTCCCAAATGCCCTTCCACCTCCCTAGGCCATTGCAGACAGCACTGCAGGTCTTTGCCTTTCACCTGTGCTTTCCTGTCCCTAGTGCACTTGTGCTGTGGGTGCTTTTTTTGCCTGTTCCCATTAGGTGTCTCCCTTTTCCTCCTTATGAGCTAGCTGGAGCTGTGCAGGTTCTGGCAGTGGTCACCCATCACGCACTGGTCACTGCAGCTTGGCGTCCCCCTTTCCCTCTGGGGCTGAACTTCTGGCTCAGGCCATGTTGCTGGATAATATTCTGGGATCTTTGCACAGGAAATTTCCTTGGGGACGAGGAAGTGGGACCCTGCCACCAGCTCCCCTGTGCAGGGCTGTGTCCCCTGCTTTTCCCACCTCCCAGGCCATTGCACTGCACTCCTCAGGCTCTTTGCAGTCTGGGGCAGAAGGCATCCCTGACCGAGGAGGCAGATGTATTTGCAGGCAGTGGCAAACCACTGAGTATCCATAAAACTTACTTTGCAGCTCCATCAAACCCACCTCGATGGAGTTGCAGGCTAAGCTCAGATCTCCTGGTGGCAGGAAAGCAAGCCCGTAATGTATAAGAAGGGCTTAGAGAAGGACGGTTGCCTTGTAGCAGGTACTATATGCCATCCCTGTCTGGGGCC
The DNA here is from genome assembly GCA_026283785.1 of Coracopsis vasa. NCBI lineage: Eukaryota > Metazoa > Chordata > Aves > Psittaciformes > Psittacidae > Coracopsis > Coracopsis vasa. The sequence goes on from JANHGB010057659.1 coordinate 10,840, forward strand.
TAGGATGTTGCCATGTGTTACAGATGCATGAAGAAAACATGCAAAGATGGCCACCTGATAGTACAAACATTCCTACCCCATCCCTGAATCCCAGTGTGGAATGATGGCAATGATACTCCTAAGCCTTGTTGTAGAGAGGAAAAGGCCCTTTTGGCAGTGGGATTTCTGGGAGGATTTGCCTCTCTTTCTGCAGCTGATTTCAGATCTTACCTCTGCTATAATCAGTCTGGCCCTGTGTAGCCTCTGTAACATCCCATGGAGCTATCTAAAATTATTCAGGTTTTGTGTATTTTGACACTAGACACAAGTTTCTGCTGATCCAATATTATTTGTTGAACAAAATACAACAGGTTGTGAAGGCAATTCACAGAGATCATCCAGTTGCTGCCATGGCTTGCTCCTCATCTTCAGATCACTTTGCATGGGCATCTTTATGGCACTAAAAGTTTTATAGCTGATTGCATTATTTTATTCTTATTTCACATGCAACACTGATGTGACAACACTGGCACTCCTGACAAGATTATCTTGTCACCATTTTGTAGAGGAGAGGACTTAAGCTTGAGACTAAGGCACTGTCCTAAGATTTGAGTGCTGGAGGGAAACCTCTTCACTGAAGTCTTTTGAAAATTTTGTTTTGATTTGTATTTGTTTATGAATTCTGGGCATGGGCTCCTGTTGTTGGCTGTGCTGTTGGTTCAGCTGTCACACAAGCAGAGTTTTGCCCCCGGTGCAGCTGCATCTATAATCTTTGGGATAGGTTGACTTATTTAAACAACATGTAGCATCTGGTCTCTGTGGCTTGGGTGACTTACTGGAGGTCACACAGCAGAGACTGGGAAACAGCCCAGCTCCCCTGCCTCTGATCTCTGTGCTCAGAGTTTTGCAACTGCTTCCTTCACCACAGAGCAATGTTACTGTCCCCAGGCAAAAGAGGCCACACAGCTGTAGCCAAGCCTGGGAGATGTGGGATACGAGGTGGCTGAAAAGCTGGCTGGACTGTTGGGCTTGGAGGTGAGTAGTTAATGAGCTGAAGCCTGACCGGTGGTCAGGGCTCAGTGGTGTTCCTCAGCTGCCAGTAGTGGCACCTTCACCAGGGCCCCAGGCAATGGGATGGCAGGCACCTCAGTGGATGATGCCTAGCTGATGGGTGCATTGAGTGCGCTGGAGATTTGACTGCTATTCAGAGAGACATGACAAGCTGAAGAAATGACCTTATGGGGCCTCAGCGTGAGGAACAGCAGCAGAGGGAATATCTCACCTCACTATTGTGTCCACCTGCCAAAAGGAGTCAATAGTCACAATCTGCAGCAAGGGAAATCCTGGCTGAATATAAGGGAAAAAAACTCACAGTCAGTGTTTAACCACTGGCATAGTTGCCCAGAGACGCTGTGCAATCTCCGTCCCTAAAGGTTTTCAAAACATGACTGAACAAAGCCTGGATAACCCTGATCTAACTCTGAGCACAAGTTTTGACCAGATGACTTCCAGGGGTCTCTTCCAACCTAATTTATTCCATGCATCTACAATAGCTGGACACTTTTGGTATAATTCCTGCTGTATTCTCCAGTGAATTGAACTGAATCCTTTGTCAGTATTGTTTTCACAGGCACACCTTTCATAACCACCACATACATCACAAAAGAGGAAAAAAAATATCCAACACTGAGAGGAAAAATTGAAGCAAAATAATGTGCAAGAGCTACACAAAAACTCCAGTGTCTCAAAGCTGCTGGTTGCTGCTAGTGTTGGCATGGGAGGGAGCCTAAAGTGGATTAAGTGCAAGGACAAACAATCTGAGGCATTCTGCTAGCAGAGTCTTCTGTCGTTCTCCAGCTTCCCAACATGATGGTGATCCAAGCTGTGCACAGTTTTGGATGAGGCTCCAAGCGCTGAATCACTTAACTCCCCTCTCTCCCCTGCAATGATCACACATAGAAAACAGACATGACTGAGAGACTTGGGCCAGTTTATAAAAGGAAAGTAACTTTTCAACACAACTCCCTATGAAAAAAGATTGCTTGGTTTTGTCACTTAACAAACACCCTGATGGCCTGATGAGAAACATACTTGTCAAGCTGAGTTTCCTTCCTCAGGCTTGAGGAAGGTGTGTTTAGGAAACTGTAGTTGCTGCAAAAAGGTCATGGTAGCCTTGAGATGGAATCTGTCCCTTGATGGCCTTCCTCCCCCATGGCCCCTGGTCATATTTCAGTACCAAGATGCTGCACAAAGGTGACAAACATATCTTCCCTACTGCCAGAAAGACATATCGACAAGGTAGTTTGGCAAGGTAATTTGACAAGGTAAAATGACATGAAGCCTTTTGTTTTAGAAGAATATTAAGGCTGCAAAGTGAAACTCTCACAATGTTGTCTTATTAACTCTATTGTCTCATTAGCATGAAAAAGGGAATGCCTAATTGGCATTGGCTCCTGTGCATATGGGAAGTGAACCCTGGGCTAGATCAATCTGTCAACAGACAAATGGTTAGTGAATGGGTGCTTGGGTGAAGGGTTTCTGGGCACATCTGTATTGGTATTCTAAACTGTGCCAGAGTACAGGCACAGGTCATTGCACACTTCTAGCACAGGCAAATTTGTGTACCTTACATTTCCAGGTACAGTCTGAAAGTTAGCAGAGGCAGGTAGGAGAACTGCAGTGAGGCCTAAGTGTTTAATGAACAGATGCAACCAGAGAAAGCTCAAGTTTACTAGTATAAGTGCATTTCTGTGTTTGGCTCCCAGGCCTACTTGTCCCTGTGCTTTAGATCTCATCCTCAGCCTTGGTCATGTCTTCTTTGACCTCTGTCTTCTCACCAGCTTGTTTCAGCCCTGCCTGTTCCCATTCCACTGTGTTTTCCTGCCCAATGCCTTCTGCATTGAAACTACTTTCCTTCCGATCCCTGGTTTTGCCTCATCTCGTCTCTTGGATGTACTTTAGATCATCTCCTCAACTTACAGGCTTTCCTGTAAGATGATCTGGCTTTACCTTTTAACACAGCTATTACTTCTGTGGTGTCTGACCTCATTTTGCCTTCATTTCTACCACTGATTCCAGACTGACCGAACTAGTAGGCAGATCTATGCTGTTGCAGTAAAGCTGTTTTCCTCAGGCTGCAAATCACAGAAACACTTCAGTATGTCCTTAAGTCTATCCCCCTCAGTGTGCTTAAGCATGCTCTTCTGTTGCCCTGAGCAAGGAGAATGCCTGCTGCTGAGCGAGGCAGGATTGCATAGTGACAATGATTTAGGCTCCCAAGCAGTGTGGAATAGTTCAGAGCCTGGGCAGGACTGATATTAAATCACAGATGAAACCAGCAATCTGTCAGCAGTGGTTTTCCTGTTGTTCTTGTGCCCCAGACAGTTGTGTTGCTGAAAGGCCAAAAGTGACATATATGAAGAAAAGAGACCAATTAATAGAGGTCAAGGGGAATATTTAGCATACTGTATTCTAAGCAGTAAAACAGAGGAAAAAAGAAAGGGGCAGGCTTTACTAGGATGAGCCTAGGCTATGCCTAGGGATAACCCTCCCTAGAACTGGTAATGTGCAACAACCTGGGGAAAATGGATTTGGAGCCAGACATGCCTAAAGCTTCAATTGACACTAGCTCAGTCAAGGTTGCCCTTACTTGCACTTAGTATCATACTGAATCCAAGATCTGCAACAGAACTCTTTCTGTGCTGGCCAGACTTTGAGACCTTGATAATCACTGTTTTCTCCTTTGCACCTCTAGAGTTGACAATTTGTTGTTTGAGATTGCTCTTGTTTGCACTTACAAGGTTTGCCCACATCCTCCAACATAAAGCAAAATCTCAAGGCAAATTAATTCAAAGAATATTTTGAGAATATTCTTTCAGTTGGAGTAAGCCCACGTGAAGCTGCAACAGCTCAGTTCCCTTGGCAAGGGAGAAATCACTATAATTACTGGCCATGTCCCCCTCTGTCTCTGGGATTTGGGCAGCTTCAGGCAATGACAGGTAATTAGCAGCTCCATGGGTAGGAGGAACAGTTTCAAGCAGTAGTTACAATCATTTCTCACTCCTTTTACCTAGAGGAACTGAACTGCTATTTGCTGCCTGCCTTGCTCCCTTCAAAGCCCTTGGCCTTTGTTTGGGCATAATCCAATCATAGAATCAACTAGATTGGAAAAGACCTTTAAGTTCATCAAGTCCATCACCGTTCTGAAGTTCTGCTCGTTACACACATGCCAAGTAATCCTACTTCAACAAGCCAAACCCATTGACTCCAGAAGGACCGCTCATGTGCTTCAACTGACGTGTGTTTACATGCAGTGCTTGACCGGGCTTTATCTTGGGTTACCACCACAGAGACTGAGGGGAAGTCTGTTCAGAGGGTAAAAAAAATAATGAAACATATGTCTAGCAGGATTTAATTCCAGGCTTAAATTATATAAACACTCTTATAATAAGCATCTTTGGCAAAATCCATGACCCAGCTGTGCCACTTCTCTTGCAGTACCTCTATTCCTGGATCCATCCTGCTGAGCTTCAGGAAATTTTTTGAAGTGCCTAAGTAAGCACCTCCTCAGGTCACACTCCTACAGCATTCAACAGAGGTCAGCTTCTCCAGACATCACATTGATCTTAGCTCAACTCTGCTCTGGAAGTGGAACAAAGCCTGTCTTTCTTCTGGGACCTTATTGGGTATTTATGGTGCCTGGGCTCCGAAACTGGCCTTGGTAAAGTCCCTAAAGCTGGGTGCAGAAAGGGATACCCTCAGGTATTAATTTCAAAGAACCACCTATGAGGTTATTACTAAAGCCCTTGCATTCAAAGCTGTCCCTGACCTTGAGCTGGTTGTTCAAAGTTACTGACCTGGTCTTGCGCCTGCTGCATCTCCTTGCGTGGGTCCTGAACCAGAGCCACGGGCTCAAGCAGGGCTGTGGGTGACTGCAACCGTCTGTCCTCTGTGCCCAGAGCTGTGAGATCAGAGTCTGAGCATCCACATTCTCCGCGCTGATGGTTTTGCACTACACGTACGAACCAGATTATTTTCAGTGAAGAATCACGTATCACGCAGCAAGTTAAAAAGGCAAAACTCTTGCCCTTCAGGAATTAGTTTCTAGCTATGGAAAATAACAGATAACATGTATCCACAACAAAAAAAGTAGAAAATAATCTCAAGATTTAAATCGAATTAATACAAAATGCTGCATGAACTATAACTCAGGATATTCACTGTGTTCATCAAAATCTATCTCACGCAGCATTTTAAAAGATTAACATTTTTTAAAGTAATCTTTTTCCAGCTATTCTGTATTAATAACTATTTACATAATAAGTTATTGTAAAAGATATATACATAACATACTTCTTTGAAGATATGCACTGGATAACTTGGAATAAATCCTACCTCATTTAATACAGATTTTCTGAGACGTGTAGAAAAATGAGAGTCCTGAAAAACCTGGAAAGAATTCAAATCTGATGAAAAACAAAAATATTATATATGATTAAAATTTCCAACCAGCTTTAATAAATACACCGATATTTAAAACAGAGTAAAACAGAATAGTGAGGTATGTCAACATTTTTCAAGGCTTCTAATCATTTTTAAGAATATGAATACTGCAACTTTATATCCAGTTATCATTGTTTCTTTTTCTTCTATAAATGGCTGTAAAATAATTGAAAAGGTAAACCAGTACTAGAACACCTAAATCTTCTTAACTACAAACAACATAAAATGTCTATCGTTATAATGATCAAGTGATTTAAAACCTAAAATAAACACATCAAGAAAAATATTTCTTAATACCAGGGAAGAGAAAAGCTAAAAATAACATCTTTATACACGATTGAGGTTCGTTAATAAGATCAGTAATACTTTTGCCTTTTAAGTCCATATCACATGTAAAGTGTTTTAAAATCCCTATTTTTTAAAATCCTGTTTTTTGTTTTTTTTTTTTTTTTTGGCATTTTAACATTAGAACATACTTTCTGCATGTAGAATTCAGCCCTTCATTCGGTGAATGAAAGATTTTCAGACGCAGTACCTGAGGTTCTGCCAATATTTCATTATCTATTTCAGAGTACTCTTTCTAGACTGTCACTCATACTTTTTAAATTTAAACAGAGTTGAAATAGGGAAATTAAAGCAAGACAGAAAAGAAACTGAAACATGAGTCTGTTCAGCTGCGGCGCAGCTTGTCTGTTAAAGGAGATCTGAACACTAATCTCATTGTTGATTTACATCAGATTCCTTTAACTTTTGTCTGAGTATTACTGAAGCTGTTCAAATCAATTGTTTGTAAATGTAGATTGAAGGAGCAATTTATACCATTACCTTGACAGGCAGCTCAATCAGGATAATTCATTGAAAATATCTATTTAAAACTCATCATAGAGGCAGAGCATTTAATGTTTTCCTTTTTCAAATGAGTAAGGATGATTTACTAAGGAAATGGGGAATTGAAACACTTTTTTTAAATTTTATTTTCTAGAAAACAGATGTATTTAAGGGCTTACTAGCTTGCTTTGCATTGATGTGTTAATGCATTATGCTTTCCAAGCCATGAATAAAGCTTTTTAAGGAACCTATAAAAACTACTTGCAAATTGTAAAGTTCAAATTTTTAATAAATAAATGTTTACCAAGTTATAGTAAGAGAAACAGTGTCCAGACTAATGGAGATTTATTATGTTTAAAACACAGGTTCAGCAAATCAGTTTAACGTGTATTTAGTAGATGAGCAGTTCCCTTAAATTAAATGTATCATGAACTCTGTCACTGCCATAAAGTTCAGATGTCTAAACCAGGAATCTTTCCAATGTAGTAAGTAAGTAAGGTGCTCACTTTTAGAGACCTGCTTTCCCACATGCTCCAAATTTAAGTCCTGGACAGGATCACAGATTTTCTGAGCAGGCTTTTACCCATTAACTTCAGGGATAGACTTTTCATGATGATTTTACTGCTCAGGAGGCCTTATTTGCAATTCTGTCAGGTGGATCTTCTCATCACATTGAAACATCAAAAAGGGCTAGCAGGCTTGCAACTTCTGTGAGATCAGAGGATCCCTAAACTTCGTGCACACTGGAGTTTTGCAGGTATGCAGCTTTTGCAGGCTTTGAAGGCTGCTCTCTAGTCAAAATGTGAAGTAAGGTGCTGGAAGGATTTCCATGAAAGATGCTAGTGAAGAGCAGAAGGCTCCTAGAACAGACTTCTATGTTGGTGTGAAAGGAAAACCCAGATTTTTTGGACTTAAGAGAACATAATTCTTTATAGAAGGTGCCTAGATGTTTTAGAGACAAGAGTCCTAGGGAGGAGTTAATGTGGTGTTATTCCACTAATGAAACTAAGGCACAGAAAACTTTTTTCCTAGTATCACAGAGGCAGCCAGTGGTAGAAAAACTCTTGATCTCTGTTTCTATAATGGGACATGTTCTCATTGCTGTTTCTTTTCTTGTGGAGTTATTGACATATTTCTATCTTGTAATAAATAGATACTTATGATATTTTTAAATATGCTAGGGAAGAAAATGGAAGCAGAGTGTGTTAGTTAATTAGATATAAGGAAGAAATTTTTTACTGTGGGAGTGGTGAGGCACTGGAACAGGTTGCCCAAGGAAGTTGTGAATGCTCAAATGTTCAAGGCCAGGTTGCCTGGGGCTTTGAGCAACCTGGTCTAGTGGAAGGTGTCACTGCCCATGGCAGGGGGATTAGAACTAGATGATCTGTAAGGTCTTTTCCAGCCCAACCCATTCTATGATGATTCTAAGCCATTTCAGTAGAAACATCTTAGTCTTTTTGATTTGCATGCAAAAACAGTGGAAAGGTTAATGGAAAAAGTGAAGGCACAACAAAACCAAGAAAGTTTTTAGTGTTTATGAAAGCAGACTTTTCCATAAATGCATAGACAACTGGACAGATGGAAGAAGCAGAGGGTTTAGTGAGCAAGGGGCTCTGCTACTGCTTAGTGAGATACTTGGGTCTGTGAGGTTTGCCCTGGGAGTACCCAAAATGCCTTTACTCTGGAAGCTGAGCATGCTTTTAGAGGAAGTTTTAAGCAGATGGGGGCTGTTTAAACCTTTTCAATTTAAAGGGCTGGTATTCAGCACAGAATGAAAATGATGAGTTTTCCGAACAGCGAGATACAATGACAGAAATTGCACAGCAGCACTGGAGAATAAATACAGGCATTTCAGGCTGATAAGCATCGGGGTATAAACTGAGTACGAAGATAATTTATATTTGTTTTTCCTTGGCTATTATGAACTTTGATGATTTTCATCCTAATTTAATAGCACAATAAATCATTTTTATGAATGTCATGCTCTTTAATTGCTTCCTTGTTAAAATGTGAGATAATTGTCTTTGGTCTTGGAATAAAACTTCAGGGAAAATAAAATACTGTTCTGAATAACCCAAGCCTCTTAAGTCCAACAAAGTTGCAGCAAAATGCAAATATCAGAACAGCCTGTTGTTGTGTTCCTTGCTGGAAATGATAAAACTGAAAAGCACTGCAGTATGTTAGTTATTGCTGTTGGTAAAGGGCTGTGGCTGAAGAAATTCTAATGCTAAGACTTAGCCTCTGACCACCTTTTTGTACCGTAGCAATGACTAACGCCTAAAGCCCACTTCTCTAGGCAGGCCTGTGCACCTGCACTGATCATGGCAGTGCTACCCTTGCACAAATGTAGCACTTTTGGTAGAGAAAGAGCTTTGCTGCTCAAAACCTTGTATGCCTGCTCCTTGGGAATGACACCAAAGAATACCTTATAAATGAAGTATGTTTCCCATTAGGGATTACAGCATCATTTGATCAAAGTCCACTGGAAATAGCTCTTGGCAGCACAGACGCTCTCTGTAACTCTTCACTTTCTTGAGTCTGATTGTCAGAGTTGGGAAAAGCAAAGCTCACTTGAAGGCTAGAGAAGAGAAGGACACAACAGGGGTTTTATTGTTGTTTTTGTTGTCTTTTTCCCAGTTTTAAGGAATGTCTGTGTGAAATTGGTTTGTTGGATGCAAAGAAAACATTGACAATGTGCTTACCCTTCTATGGAGTTGATCATGCCCTACATGCTGGCTCAGCTTGTAAAAAGTAATGCAGTACAGGCATCCATTGCCTTAAAATTAAACAATTTTTTGGCAACTCTGGTGAAATATATTGTCATCAATTGTAAAGCACCGACACACTTGATAGAGTTAAAGAATGTTTGGAAGACGTCAAGCTCTCTCTGGTTTGAGTTTAATGAAATCTGGGCAATCTAAATGTCTACCTGGCAGCTCACAAGAGACACTTCATGTTCATTATTTTGTAGTTAAACTATCTATCTGCCCCAATGTGCAAGGCTACAAATTTGTATACATTTTTATATAGTCTATTTCCATTGTAAGTTACCCATGAATTAGATACAGACATTAAGGCACCTTGGAGGGGTTTTTCAATCTCTATTTTGGTATTAGGGATAGATGTTGCTAAGTTTTGTTCATTGGTTCCTCTCTTGAGAAGATCAGTACTTGCAGCTGGGTAAGAAATACATCACTGCCTCTTCTTCCCATTCTATGGGCTATAAATCATAACATTTAAAAAGATTAAATACTGGTGCAGTGCCATTATTTATGGGTTTTGTTTGAAGACTGGAGCATCTGACAAATGTAAATTGATCCTGACAAAATCTCAATGAGTTATTATGCAGCTGAATATGTCCTCCATAGAGATGGCAAAACAAAAGTGATATGATTTATTAAAACCTCCATACCCCATAGTACTCGCTCCCCAAATACATTGTAAGCATAGTGCTAGTTAAATAGGTTTGAGTCAGTTTTCGTGTTGCACATAAATCTGTAGCGCCTTTAAGACCAAAGGCAGAGAGCGATGAAGAGAGTAGATCCTTCTTTTCTGCCATACTGTGCCTGCCACTTCAGTGTTTGCACTTCAATGCAAGAAACACAAGGACCAGTTCACTGACTTCACTGGACTTTGTCTTGATCCGAGATGATGGTATCCAGCAAGTCTGGACACAGAGATGCAGTCTCCCTTGTCAGTGGAGAAGATGAAGTCGTGCTCCCAGCTTCCTCTCCCTACTTGAAAAAGTACCACAGAGAATGAAGGACAGGAGTGCTTTCCCACTGAAGCAGGTCCCAGAAAATTTCTCTGAGAGGTCTTCAGGCCTCTCTCACCCCTTTTGTCTCCAGACACACGTGTTCCAGTTAATTTTTCTTTTATTTCCTTTATATGAGTGTAATGTGCAGATTACGCAGCTGTCTTTTTGATTATTAAATGGGGGTTTATAGTTTAAATATATCTCATGCCTGTGTATATAGTGGTCCCAACACATTTATGACAGGTTATGTCATTGGTTCCCTTGTTAGGGAAACTAACAAAGGTTCTCCATTAGCTTAAGAGGCTTGGGAATTTTGTGCATCCTGTTCTTGTTGCTGTAGGTCAGTGCTGGGCAGATTGCCGTTATACCTCTGTGCATAATTCACTGGTTAAGAACATGTGAATATGTCTCCCTCTAATGTGTGGCTCCAACAACAACCTGCTCATTCCCCAAAGCCAATGAAGGCAGTCCTGCCAATTCTTGTGATTTTATTGTGAGTCCCTTGACATTTGGTGTGTGCCTTAAAAAACACAGCTCCTGGAGTTGAATGCGTAAGAACCTCAACTTTCATTTGAAAAATAACATAAAATAACATATTCTGAGCCTTCCTGTTGTGAAAGTGTTTGGAAGTGGACCCCAGTGGTTAAAACCCTAGACAGTAAATGCAACCAACCCCAAATGTCTTATTAAAATCATATCTTGTGGTGTAATTTTTATTTAAAGACAAGTTCATGAGTATGGGAACCTGTCTGTAACTTTTGGATGGCTCAAGCTGGCAATGCAAGAGACACTGTTTCTGTTCAAGTGCTAGGCTTTTGTACTTTTGATGGTAAAATTCCCATGCTTGATTCCCAATGACAAATATAGTGCTGATCTGTGTGAAGCTCGGGGTTTGTCTCATCTGCAGCCAGCAGCCTTGGGCTGGCCTGTTGAATCCAGGTATGTTGCACTTGGTCAAAGACAACTCTGCTTTAGTTCTTTGGCTTGGAAGAAAGATCAGATCTGTGCAGGTGCTAAGAAAATTCCTCCCTGACTACATCTGAGGGATTCAGAAAGACCTCAGCTCCAGAAGCCACACAGCCATGTTAACACAGCAATGTTCTCCGGTTAATATATCCTGCTTTTCAGCATGGTAGTTAGTCTGGGCACTCTGCTACACTAATACAGCTAGACAGCTTCCAGACAGGAGCTGGGTTGCATCTGGCCAGCTTGGAATTCGGGGTAGAGTGCATTGGCCTGTCCACACCACTGGAAGTAGACTTAAGAGTGCTCAGGGAATTGCTTCTTCACGGTACACTGACAAAAAGAGGCTCGCTCTTTGTGAGTGAAGCTGAAGGCTGTGCTTTCTAGCACACTGTACCTGCAAATGTTTGACAGCTGCCATGTCAGATACATGTGCAAAAATAGAGCATTCCAGACTGGATGCGCAAGTTATATCTTGACCTTTTAAATATCTGCCCATGCATGTATCTATAAACATCCTCTTACCTGGACTGGACTTTATGAAGATCACAGTCCTTTCATCAGAAATTGGCACTTGTAGTAACTTCAGCACTGGCTTGATGTGCTCGAGTGCTCGAGTCCTTTATATTCTTCATCTTGCTGCCTTTTTCCATCCTTTTCCTTGTTGGGTTGAGCCAACACCTGTGGTCCCATATGGGCAAATTTGGCAGGTCCGGGGGATGGATAACAAGCTCTGGAATATATTTTTCCAACTGTGTCATCTGGCTTATAGGAGAACTCTGGCTTAGCTGTACTGCCAGTACTGGAATGACTCTTGAGCCATCTCCTAGTCAAATGGTTGCAGAGCTGGCTGGCTTGCTTTGTTTTCCTGGACAGTGTATTGTCTTTTTATTTTTTTATTTTATTTTTTAATATATATATTTTTATTCCTTTTTCACAGTGAGAAATGGGGTCCATACTAAACATCTGACATTAAGCCTTGTTTTAAATTTCTTCTGCAGTTTGTGTGCTGGGTCTAAAGATGAAGGTAAGTCTTTTTCCAGTGTCTGTATATGTTCTCATTGTAGCTGGGAAAGGAATTCTAGGAACTACCTGTATCTCTGCTTGCAAGCATCCAAATCTGAGCTCTAAGAATGGAAGTAGATTTCCTCACTTGCAAAACCACAGCTGTGGTTAATGACTGTAATGGTGATGAAGCAGCACATTTTCTTGTGAACATTAATAACTCCTGTGCACATTGTCCACATTTTGCAACCACATTTTCAAACCACTGCATGTTTTTCAGAGGACAGCTGCTTGAGGGAAGCCTCTCGCTACCAAATGCTAGCACTTTGTTGTAAAGGTCTGCACTGGATTTAAAGAGCAGAAATACCACAGGACTTGTGGCCCAGCACTAGAAAAATCAGCAACCCTATAAATCAGCTAGCTGCTATTGATCTTAGTTTCCCCAAAAATGGTATTGGACTTCAGCATTCCTCAGGCTGAAGGGAATGAGAAATTCATTTTTGAGTGCTTGCCATAATGCATATGTCAGTATTTGCCACTAACTTTCCCTCATTGCAGCCATCTGCAACCCTCCTGAACAAAATCATGTGCAGCATTGTGTTTAATGTTCCTGAAAGAAAAGGGAACATGTAATAATTATTTTAAAATAAACACCAAAGGGACAAGTACTGTGTTCTTTGGCTTAATTCATATATCGATGAAATCATTTTTCTAAACAGGCCTGCCAATGTCTTGTTTCAAAGTCTGAGCCTTGGAGGAGGCCTGCAATCACTGAATGAAGTGTTGGCCGTCCCTCCCTCCTCCCACCATGCTCCTGGCTCTGCGGCAGCCCAGCGAGCTGCAAACCACAGCCACCACAGCACTATGGCTAGGAGGCATGAAATATCAGCTCAGAATAAGAATACAACATGGGCAATAAATGTGAGAGAGCGCCTGGGTACTCTGCAGCAGCTGGTTCAGCTGGCTGCAGGCTTTTTCTCCATCCCAACATGGGGCAAATGCGTGTGCTAGTCACATGTTCTGGTGCATGGCCTCCCACACATGGAGGATGCTCTGTTGTTGTCTCAATGGATCCAAGAACTCTTGCGGACCAGCCTTTTCCACAGGGCAGCCTAGGGACATGTGGGTCCTCCCAAAGGATAGCAGATGGTCCTTCCAAGATGCTGCCCACCCTGTCTGGCACATGAACTGCTGCCAGCTGCACCATTGGGGGCTGCGCTACAGGAAGGTGTAGCCCACCACTGTGTCTAACTCCAGCACTTGTGCTTCAGCTCCTGACATGGGCAGCGTTAGCCAGCTGCATAGGTTTGTAATTTGTTGTGCGCATATTTGATACATATGTACATTCTCTCTCTCTGTGCCTCTTCCTTTCTTCCCTCCCAATCTGTCTCCCTTTTTTGCAACATCTTCTGTGTGTGTGAAGAGACATCCCCAAAGGCACCCAGACAGCACAGTGGCAGCAACACAGAGAAGGGGTCCAAGTTGGTCATGAAGCAAAGGCAATCCTGAAAATCACACCAGTCTGTCTGGCCCTTAGCCCACACGAGACAGGGCCACTAGGCTGAAGATGCTGGGATCCCTGTTGATTAATCCAGGTCCGAGGTGGTGAAGTCCAGAATAATGTCTTGCTGACGTGTTTCAAATTTTTTTTTTTTTTTCCAGAAATTAATGGGTTTAGGAATAATTGGCATTTGTGTGATCATGCGCAGTTGCAGGAGTCTGGACGTGATGACCTCTGCAGTGTCCTGGCCAGGCTACCTCTGTGGGGGGACAGAGGATCATGGACTTGGCAAGGGCGTTTGCCACCTCTTGACAGCCACTGTCCAGTTTAATTTTTAATTACCTCTGGGGCCAATCTGAAGATATCACCAATGCCCTTGGAGGGAGTTACGTCAGCCTGCATTCAGAAATCACCCTGAAAACACAAACTTTGCTTTGGCATTCATTCTGATGAACATTTTAAAACTTTGGCATAATTCAGATGAAACCCTGTAACTGACTTGTGGGTTTTTTTATTTCCAAATAATTATTTGATTTCTCTGAAATAGTGACTGTCTTGCCCAACAGAACATGGTACATACACTATTTATTTACTGTTTATAGGAAAATCTGCAAAACCTCTCCCTTGCAGTGGGCCCACATAAGACTCCATAATTCCCACTTATCAATAGTTGAAAGAAGTGAGCTTCATCTTGCCTGCCTGCACCAGGCTGACTTTCCCCTATTAGCATCATTGCTTTAGCACTGAACGAGAATAATTCATGCCAATGAATGCTGTGCCAGCACGAGAAACGTTTACAGACAAACCATCCTGCACTTGTAGACAGCACAGAGTTAGAATATAAATGCTTCAAAGACTTGCAGACATCTCAGTGCGAAGATGCTAATCCAATGAGCAACATCCTGAACAGATGTATGCTCTGTAATTACTTGCGTGCATGTTAACACTAGCAGGTGATGATCTGACCACCAGGCTGAGCGTGTCTGTACGTGTGTATGTGTGCAGGGGTATGTGTGAAAGAGGATGACTTTCTTGATGCTGACATTTTGATGCACAGTAGCTTTTGATGAAATGCATCATTTCCCCTAGAGAGGGATCTGATCAATCACAATGGGTTGATCTCTGTCTACCTAGTCTTAGCCACGTTAGTCAGTGGCTAGGGAGGAAATTGTTACTCCCCAGCCCCAGTGAAATGAGTCATGAAAGAAGCCAAGATGCTGGCTAGCAATCCTGTGTGAGTTTGATACAATGTTCACTATGTGTTGGAAGAGCTATTTTAAGAAGAATTTGGCCAGAATCCTCGACTTTTGATTATTCTTTTTTCCTTCTCCTTGCATTTTACTGTTTCCCTGTAGCATGTTCTAAATGTTGTGTCTTGATTTATATCTGTAAATAAATCTCCTTATTTATGAAGATGTAATGTCCCTAGGGTCCAGGAGGCCCCAGCCATTCCATGTAACTGAAAGAGACGTTACCTAAGTGGACCATGAATCAGAAATGGGGCAGACAGGGAGAACTATTTTTACCAATCCTCTTGACTTATGAGGAGGTCTGCCCAAAAGGCAAGTGGGGGCAGCTGTTGGGGGTACTGGGAAGGTGCTAGGAATTATACCCTGGGGTATCATTTCTGAGCATTACAAGGTGCTTGGGCTGTGATGAATTACAGAACAGGGGGAAGGAAAAAGAAAAGACAGTGGGAAAGCTTTTCATGTGCTAAGCAATAGGAAGGGCGTTCTTAACAGGGGAAGAAAGGTAGAAACTGGTGGCAGCTGTTAAAATGAGTAAGTTACTTTCTGTTGCTTGCTTGTGAGCAGCAACCTGATAGGAAGTGTGTAGCAACGTAAGTTAGGTTGGTCATCATGGAATTATGATGAAGATTTTCTTGAAGCTTCATAGGCTTCACTTTCATTCCTCCACTGCCCCTCTGATGCCCTGAAATTAAGCCTAGTATTAATGATGCCATTTCTGGCTAGTGTCCACAAAGACGTTCCTTTTCCATTCAAGTTCTGATTGGAGAGGTGTGGTGTGGTCCACAGCAACTCCAGGTCATCAGGAGTGCAAGTTCTGTCGCCTAAATTTTCTCTGTATTTATGGCCTTTTTTGGTAGGGCAGAAACCTTGTCCTAATATGAGTATAATTTCTGCTGCCTTCACTTGGGAGATTTCACAGACTAGGGATCAAGTCTTTTCATGCTTGTTTATTTTATTTTTTAATTGGGCTTTATTTTTTGGGGAATTTGTTTTACTCATTTATCTTGTAATGATACTCTGCTAGCTCTTATTGGTGAACTGAAGATGAAGAATGGCTTTATGTACTTCTACAGATAGTTTTCAGAGCCTGTTGTCCTGAACTATGGTTAGAAAAGTAACTGTCTTGGAAATGCCCTCTTCTCACTCAAAATATCTGCTCTGGATTGATTCGGAGTTGAAGTTATTATTGTCAGTGATTACTAAAGATAATGTCTTTATTTTAGTGAACTAAAAAATGTTCTACTAGCATGTTTTGTTTGAAAACATGTAAATGGACTTTTGCCTTAAAAGGCTCTACTTTCATGGGAAGATTGGGTCTTCCACATGAAAAATGCAAAGATTTGGGTAAACCCAGGAAATATTGCAGGTGAAAAACATCTTAAAAGTTGCCATTTCAGGCCACCCTGGTGTCCTCACTTTCTCATATGGGCTTGATCCCCATCTGTGTGTCCTGCTGTAGTCACAGTGCCTCCTCCTGCTTCCCTTTGCTGTATGAGGACATCATGGTGTATTGGAAAATGAAATTCAACCAACTACTGTCATGAAACAAGCAGCATAACAATTCAAAGTTAAAATATTTGTTCATCAGGTTTTTTCCCCCAAAAGGCAACACTTGCAAGAAGGGGGAAAACCACGCACAGCTAGGAGGCTGACTGCATTCCTTGACATGTCACTTCGATGCACTTATCAGCTTAGTAAGGATGACAGTGTCTTATTACAAGTAGTGAAGTAAGTGACAGAAAGCAGCCAATATGCTTATCAAATCCCTTGAGGAGTTTGGAGAGTGACAAGAAAAATCATCTTTCATCTTGCACATAGACCAAGTATGATACGTAATCACAGAAAAAGAGCACACAACAAACCAGTCTTTGTCAGCTGTCTAATTATAGCTGCAGCCAACTAAATAGCAGCAACATGCAGTCCTCATTAAATCTGCTGTGCACAGAAATTATTAGGGTCCAAATAAACTGGGATAGAGAGGGGCTGGACAGAAGTCATGCAGGGGGAAAACAATTCAAGGTTGAGGAGCCATTCTATGGACCCCCATCTTTGTGGTCCAAGGAGGTGAAACACTAATATCACCAGGACCAGTCTATTTTTTGTAGCAGTTCAATTTGTGAGTCACCCAGAAATGCTAAGTACAATTATTCAACCACTATCTGTAATACTTTTTGAAGTGCTTTCCTGCTAAAACCTTTCCTTCCACCTTTTTATGATCTCGTTTTCCTTTGCTCTGGCCTTTTTTATGTTGTTTTGTTCACTAGTAGGAGATGGGGCTGCCACTCTTCTCAAAACACATGAATGAATAAGTAAATAAACCTTCTAGGCGTTTGACACAAAAGAATGCTGGTTGCATGTGGGCAGCCGTCATTAGAGTAACTGTCTTCTGCTTCACTTCTGATCATGTGCAAACCAGACCCTCGAACTATATTAATGGCTTGATACAGTAGCAATAGCTGAATGATACAGGAATAGATCAGATCAGCATTTTATTCCTGAAACAGTTTTTTAGGGAATCATGAGATTAAAAAATAATGAAAACTTATGTAAGAAAACAAACACCCCATGTTTTCCTTGGGCCTGAGGATGTTTAAAAGCAACCTGAAAAATCCCCTGAATTTTTCTACAAAAAGCAAATGACTCTTTGCAGGCAGCTGCTGCCAGGACAGAGAGCTCTTGCTGTGTAGCCGGGAGCAGACAGCACAGGGAGGCTTCTGTCAAGTGGAGAAGGGAAATAAGCTCCTCTCTGCTCCTGCCTCTCTCACCTCCACCTCCCTCCTGACACTGCTGGATCAACAGCAAGGAGTGAAGTGCTCCATCCACTGTCATCTTTCCTTTTTCGTTAGAGCCTGACAACCATTGTTTCTAGACTTAAATGTTTTCAGCTTTAAATACATACATCTGAGCAGAGGGGTAGTATATACAAGCTTGTCACTCAGAGCCAGAGGGTATCCACAGGAGCTTTTGGGTCTAGAAAGGCATATATGCATAAAATGCAAGACATATTACAGATTATTTGCTTCTATTTATTCTCAAAGACCAATGTGAAGGACTTTAAGGGCTGAATTCATTCTTAGCTGTGCACTGAAGTCAACAGAGTTAGACCAGGACTGTGTTTGGCAATATTTCCATATCCTGCAATTCAGCATGGAATATGTAATCATCTGACAGAGGGTTCAGTATGTTTAGTTGTATAACTGCTAGAACAGATAAAGGATCAGCCAGGCAAACAGTGAAATATGAAAACGGTTCTCGTAAAAACATCCCAGCCTTGGGGCATGCATCTGCCAAGACTACTCCGTGGTGACATGAATGGACATAGCATTTAACTACTCTCCAAGAGGAGAGAGAATTACAAGGAGGTGGGGAAAGCAGAAGAAGCCAGAGCAATCCTGCCAACAATAGCAGGTTGCAATACTTAATCTCAGTGCTTGTGCCAATGCGCTTCGAAGCTGCTGTTGTTTTTATGAGGAAAAATGCAGAAAAGACTAATCTGTGTATTTATGTCTGTCTGGAAATGTTATAAGTGCTGTGTGGTCATTCTGATTCCAGAACCAATGGGGTCGGTATTCCCAGGATGAGGAGATTCGGACAGGGTGCCAGAACTCAGCGGCTACATGTGGGACCGAAAGCAGAGAGAGTGAGTAAATGAAGGGATTCAGTAAAGTGGGAGACAAACTGGGAACCTTACCCACATTTCCAAAAAACCAGAATTTTCTGTGGCTATTTAAGCTCAGTGCTACAAATCATATACCCTTGAGAAGTTCTAGAGCATCATCTTCAGTCCTTTCATAGCAAGCTTCCCTCTTATGCAATTAATTTGCTCATTTGTTTTCTGGTATGACTGTAACTGATAGTGTTATTTTGCAAGAGTTTATGCTAGTGAGGCATGCTAGAGCAAGCATCCTGTGTGCCATAAGCTTTAATGAACATACAGAAAAAGTTCAATAAAGGGGCAGTGGTATCTTGAACTTCCTTCCATGACAGTATTTTCCTGTGTTTTCCTGTATAACGTTATATAGCATAAAGGACTGCAACTTATTATTGACTCCTTCTGTTCTCAATTGCAACAGAGCATTTCTTTAAAAAATGTAATGGTTTTTTAATGGTGGCTACTGTGGTTTGGTCTTTGGTCCCTGTGGGAAAATGGGGGAAATTCTTTTGACAGTGACCGCATAAGTTGTAAATATAGTGCTGATTTTTTGTGGGCACTAGGGTCTGTATACAGATCACAGGCACATTGCACAGGTTATCAATCAATATTGGTACAGGGCAGGCTTAATATGATAGGTATCTTCATCCTGCTCCTGTTCCTTACCTACTGCTGTTCCCACTGGCTCCTGAGGGAGTGGGTGCTTTGGTGTCAGGTTGTGTCATTGCTCACAGAGCAAGAGGGAAGAGTCAGGTTTTCAGCTGGCTTTTTGAAAGGTCTGCAGAAAAAATGGATTTGGATTCAATGGGACATGCATTTCCTAAGGAAGGTGGAGGAATATCACAGATGATTTGCTGCTACTTCGTACTACTCTTTGGTTACACAAAAACATAATACACTGATCTGTCTTTCCTATCTGATCCTGTCATAGTAGTCTCCGTGCTGTCTAAGGGTTTGTTTGATAATGTGTCTCTGGTGGTTTGTACAGTTTTTCTTTAATCCAGCTAAAGCTTAGCTCTGTTTGACTGGTAAAAGACAGTGACATGTAGAAGTAAGGCTTCTTTGGCTTTCTTTGTTGGGTAGGACAGATATTTGGCAGATGAGTTACCCAGGGACCTAGGGATTAAAGCGAACCTTGAGTTTCTTTCTTACTTAAAAGTCTCCATCACTCCAAACTTGACATTTTTCTTCTATATGAGCCACAAACTACTGCAGGGAATAAATGTTTTTTAAATGACAGTTGTCCATAAATGGTGTAGCAGCATGTAAATTATCTGTGATGTGTTGCACATCTCTATATGGGATCTCTTTTGTCAGTGAAGTGTTACTTCCAAGAGAAATGAAACTTATGTTGACAGGTAAGGAGGTGAAAATTAACATGATTCTTGTCTAAAACAGATTTATCTGAGCTTCAAAAAAGATTTCTTGGTGAACTGGCCTAAACCTGGGCTAACCCAAGCCTTAAATGTTTTGCTTCCATTAGATATATCTGTAAAAGCTTTAATCTTTTAATAGTTCAATATCTGTTAATGTGCCTACAATTTTTAAGGAGTGGAAAGAGCATTTCCACCATAATAGCATCATATTTTGATATTCACTCAAATTTGTGACCTTCCAGATCCAAATCTGACTGTTAAACCTGATAGCCTTACACAGCAAAACTGAGATTTCAGAAGTGTCCTATGCTAATGGGAATTTGAGCTGAAGTGGAAGACTGAAACACTTCCTTTGGAAAAGAAATAGATAACAAGGAAAATGAAAGTTCAACATCAAGGTGCTTCAAATACAGATTCCCACATATTTTGTTGTAATTTGTATTGTTATTTCTGTTGAGCCATTTCTTCTTCATGTTATCTGGGATTACATCTCTCAAGGATACAGGATGGAGAGAAGGAGAAACTGTCCATCAGATTTAAATAAAAATAGATCAAGCAACAAATAAATAAACTTTGCACTCGTGTAGTCAGACACTTGCACTGAGTACCTAAAGCTGTAATATCATATGAAGTTTATCAGAGGACTTGGAACTCTTATGTTGGTTTCATTGCCAGATTTCTCCTGGAAATTACTATCCATCTTCCTAAATTTTCTTGGTGTTTTCTACTGGAGAAAGAAAAAAGGTTTGCCATGTCCTGAGGCCCTGGACTGCACTTAGGCCTGGGCTCATCTTCTGTCTCAGTGCATAGTCCCTGTCTGAGAAAGGCAGTGATGCCAAGCTCTGTGGGTCAGTTGTCCACTGGGCTGATAACTTGGGATGGATGATCAGGGAATGAATTATGGAGGCAGGCCTTAGCAGGTGAGTCTTCCTAATCCCCCGTTCTAGACATCTGCATGCTGCTACTGTAATAGCTCCAACCTTGCTTGCTTTTTTTCCTTAGAAGCAGTTACATTTCACTAGTGTTATGGATGGGTGAAATGACTCTTGCAAGCATGTAGCACAAATGACTTGTATGAGTGCCACAGTACACGGAAGAAATCTGAGTCATAAATCATCATTAACATCTGCTGGAAAACGTATCTGTGCCCCAGCGGTTGTAGGTTACTCTGTCGGAGCACTTGACACAATATCCACAATTGGTGTTGTTTGGTACATTTGGGACACAAGTCCATAAAGATTGAGAGTGCTAATGGCTGCTTTAACAGGCATGTCAGATTTGGCTTAATGAATTTGTTAATATCAAGCAACTTTCTTCCTCCAAACAATGGTGTTGGTAATTCACAAGCTGTTATTCTTGGAGCCCCACTTTAACAAAAGCCAGCCTCTCTGTCTGAATGTTGCTGCTTTCATATTTTATTGCAGAAATTACACAAAAATATTTGGCTTGTCTAATGAGGGCTTGACAATATAGTATATATTGCTGAAAATGTGTCATCGCATTATTCGTATGAAAATAAACTTTTGTGTTTTTTTAACTTGTCCACTGGCATTTTGCTAGTTCAAACTGGGGAATACGGGATTTCTGTGTAACTTGTCTAATAATACAAAACAAATGATACGGGTGTAATGCTGGTATTATCAGGGCTACATAGATCGTTCCTTTGCGCTTACGCTTGTTTTCCTCCCTCTTTAGATCTATAGATTTAGACTGCTGTTGGCATCTGTAGTTTCAGAGGCTTTAGGAGCACTGAGTTTAACCTCCCTGAATGTCCTTGTTAATCCGTGTTCTTACATGTGCTAGATCATGCAATTTGTTTTGCAGGAGGCCTTCAGGGCCAGGAAAGCTTATTGTGGTTATCTAATCTGACCTATTTCATTATGGAGGTCACTGAATAGCCCCCACAGGATTTCCTGCAGCTGGGAGAGAGAGTACTTGAAGAAAGTTTTCCATTGTGATCAGAGGTGGCTGAAGGCTTTTTGGCAGTGTAGTCAAAGTTTCCTTGCAGGGCAGCAGCAGAATGGGTTGTGAGAGGAAAAGGGCTGGAAGGGGCCAGGTGATTTCAGGAGGTGAGGGTGAGGATCTGGGACTGATCAGGAAGACTCCAGTAAGGCAAGTGTGAGAGCAGTGAGCGTTTGGACACCACGAGTGTCAAACAGCTTAGGAAAAATCATGGAGGACTGAAGAGAAGATATGGAGTTAATTAAGGTTATTTTTTGGCAGGTGTACGATTCAGGAGGAGGTCATAGGGCCAGGTGGTTTGAGGTAGAAGCTTTTCACATAGATGGAGAAGAAAGGTCATGATTTCCAGAAAAGGGATGGAAGAGGAGAAACTTTTGTGTGAGGTCCAAGTGGGGGGCCAGGAAGGATTTGAGAGATGTGGGGAGTTTGAGGGGACTGTTATTTGAGGCAGAGATCTCTTTGCTTCCCCCCTCACTCAATCTGAGCCCTTTCACTCTGGTTTTGCCTTAAAGCTCCCCCACTTTGGAAGAGTTTGAAGCCCCAGCTGTGCTTCACACAGCAGCTGACCCCTGTGGGTGAGAAACCCGTCCCTATTTTGCAGTTCCTATTTGTCCTACCATGCCTCCAGGGGAGTAAAGCAAATGGATGGGGAGGAGGCATGAGGCTGAAGGGAAACCTGGGGAGCAGTCCTATCTACTTCTGCTGCTAGAAACATCAGGATGGGGCATGAACTGCTTCTCACTCCACCTGTGCCCCATCACCAATCCCAATTCTTCCCCTGGATCAGGATCAGGGCATTACCCCAGTATCCGGCTGAGCTCCACCTCTTTTCTGGCACTTTAGGAGAAGGCAGCTTGTGGATCCCTTCTTCCCACTGCTTGGGGCTCAGCCCTCTTCACCTGATCTTATGATTTGGCTCTGATCTTAAATAAAAGCCACACAAGTGGTGAAGTGTCTGTCAATCGATACTCTTGGTAAGTCCTTTCAATGGATGTTGTGAAAAACACACACCACTTTACTAGTTTGAATCTATTTGCCACCAGAAGCTTGGGAGAAAAAGAAAGGGAGCAGAAGAAAAGTGCAAAGTTTGGCAAGGCTGGCCAACTGCTGGAAAAACGGATGGCAAAGAGGGCTTTTCTCTAGACACAGGGTTAGAAACACAGGGCAGAGAGAAAAAGCTGACATGAATTGGATTAGGCAGCTAACAAAAGATTGAAGCAATATATTATATTGCTACTGTGGAGGAAAACAAATACCTTCTTCCCAGAGATGAGAGATGAGGAAAGAAGTGAATATTTATTCAGTGTGGAGTGCAAAAAACTGATGGTTGTCCTGTTGGAAACAGGATTGTTGGCTCTGTGAGGGGGAAAGTGGGGAAGACTTAAGACTTTCAAACCAGGACTAAAGATTGATAAATTGTTCTTGTAAAAACAAAGGAGAATTTTCTTTGATAACCAGAATTTGTCAAATATCGTATCTTCTGTGTCCACTTTAGTATTCCCTCTCTGACACTGGCCCAGACTTGATTTTTCAGAGGAAGTCAGTGTGCTTTGTGTAACACAGAGAGGGAGTAGCTCAGTCTTGTGGAAGGGAGTCAGGGCAACTAAAAGTACAGCCATTGGCTTTGTACTCTCTCCTTTTCTACTACCCATGCTGCTTGACCTATGACTGGAGTCATAGTGCATTGAGGACTTTCCGAGGGCTTTCTATTTCTTTCATGACACAGAGCAAACCCCACAGAATAATGGTGCAAGAAGAGACCATAAGGCTAGACATTACTGTTGGTTGTTGGATGCTGGACTAAATAAGCTTGAGCGAAGGGGCTTAGCTAGAAAGTATAGGAGAACAAAATAGGATGCCCCAGTGTCTGCTTACCTGTTTTATTGGTAGCAGAGAAATACAGAGATGTCATTTTCTAACTGGAATGAAAATCAAAATGGCTTTTCTTAAGAACTGACCAGGTCCTAGGAGAACATTTGCACAGCTCCATCTCTTGGGAAAAATGCTGTTGGTAGCAGTGTGCTTCCTTCAGCAACTGAAGGAAAGAACATTATGGAGAAATCAGGTTGCCCCAGGTGAGGACTGGGGGTCCGGCCAGCTGTTTCAGACGTGCCGTGGGGCCAGTACACATCTGGATGCACTAGGTGGCAGGGTCTGCCCGCAGCATGCTGTGGGATGGTGTTTGCACAAGACAGAGCAGCAGGTGGAGAGCATATTTCCTTCGAGATGCCAAAAACGAGTCCAAAAGATCTCTATCTGAAGATGGTATGCAATTCATTATCAAATGCAAAACAGCCTGCTCTGACATAGTTCACTGATGAGCAAGTCTTACATTTAGTTGATTGAAAAGGAAAAAGAGGAGTTTTGCTATCAAAATGTCTCTGAACCTTGTCTTCAGGTAGAAAGAGAACACCATGGGAAACAGCTTAGTGACCTCTTCCTCTGCCCTTTTGAATATTAATACATTTAAACTGAATTGCTTGTTAAGTCTTGGGCAGACAGAGATTCATGTTTGCACTCATATCCTGCACTTGGCCTGACAGAAACAACATCTGATTCTTGCTTTGAAATTGTGCTCAAGAGGAGCAAACTGCAGGTGTGTGCAAAGGCCCCCCTGGCCAGTGGGGACAGGACCTCAGGTGTTCTCTACCAAAAGCCTGAACCTTTTTTGAGAAGCCTTAGTCCAGTGGAGGGCTTTTTGTGAACAGAAAGTGGTTGGAGATGCTAGTGGCGGCTATGAGAGGTATGAGAAAAAGGAGAAATCATATCCTTGGTTCTGCAGGAGATACTGAGTTGATGTGATTTGGCTGGAGTTAACAACAGGACCAAGATTAGTGCCAAATGTGCTTGCTGAAGCCCTGAGCTCAGAGGCCTGAGCTTGTGTCTGGATTGAAAGCAAGTGTAAGCTGGTTTCTGTCGTATAGGCCAAAGACATTCATATTGTCTGACAGAAAGAAGACCAAGCCTGGGAACAGCAATAAACCTGACCTCAATATTTGAATGTGCTCACCCTCAAAGTACACTTTGCTAAAGAGACAGTTCCTGTTTCTCTCCACTGTCAAGCACTGTCGTTTTCAGCCTCCTCTCTGTAGATTGCAATGCGTTATGTATATGTTTTCTGGATAAGATCCATGCCTCTGCTGGGAAAATTTTAGGGGTCTTCAGGTCACAAAAGCTTGAAAATCACCAGTATGGTTGTAAACATCTCCCTTTGTACTTGAGAGGTATAAGGCAGGCCCAAACTAAAATGGGAATCTTCATGAAGAGCCCCTGTGAGGGACTGCAGAGAATCTTTTTCGTAAATTGAACAGACTAACAGAATTAATTCAACCCGGCTTTTTAATTTTAGGAAATGACTAAAGGTACTTTAGATGATGACTTCATGTGGGCTTCACTTGTTTTGGCTCCTCTCTGACAAACAAATAGTTAAAATACAAACATCGGCAGGTGGTGAACAAGAGTCAGACATACCCTCCATTTATGCATTTTTTCTGAAGAATCCGTCCATGAAAAGGCAATATTACTTTTTCCCACTGCTAAATTTGCAGAGTATGCTCTCCAGTTCATGTAGGTTGCAGTGCAAATTGGCTCATTCTTTCTCATAGCAGCCTCTGGTCTATAGGTCTTGTTGCACAGAATTAATTTTGTCTGTAAACATCTGATCCCTCTACCCACATCACTTGCTGCTTATACCACTGAAATTGCAGCCATTGCTTAATTTCTTTTGATCTACAAAATATTGAGAGAAAGTATCATTTTCCCGTCAAGATCCATCCTGACCAAAACCTATGTTTGATTTGATATACTTGGACTGACAAATAAAACCACAGGTAAGAAAAATAAACCAGCAAATACTTTGCCAGGTAAGCAAAGCAGAAAGTAAAGCTTCCTTGTTCCTTGCGTTCCTCTTCTTGTAACTGAAAAGGAAACTTTAAGAAGGCTGTGAGTCAGTGAAAGCACCTTATGGCACATAGACAAAGTGGGACACATTCATTGCCCTGCCTAGGTTTGAGTACCATAGAAAGGGACTATCAAAGAGAGAGACCTCAGCTTCCTGAGATG
Source organism: Coracopsis vasa (assembly GCA_026283785.1). Taxonomy (NCBI): domain Eukaryota; kingdom Metazoa; phylum Chordata; class Aves; order Psittaciformes; family Psittacidae; genus Coracopsis; species Coracopsis vasa. The sequence continues at coordinate 36,677 of JANHGB010057659.1, forward strand.
ATGTGGAGCCAGCTGTGGTGTTTACTTTTGGTGCTAAATGGAGGGAGGCTTCATTCCTGATTGTCCTCACACTGCTCAGGGAGAGCTCGGTATTGCTGCTTCCTCCTAAAGTCTGAATCCCTTCACAGCAGCTCCAGCATACGCCAAGGGCCTGTTGGGCTGTACACAGGGATCATACAGGTCCCTCAGATCATGACCCGAGTGCTGAATGCGTCCAGTACAGTGAGCTTTTATTGCTTGGAGTCCATAAAAATGCCTTAATAAAAATTGGCATAAAATTTGGGCAGCCTTCCAAAGTTAGGGCAAAGCAAATCCTCCTGAGCTGAAAAGCTGCATTTCAGCTGTGTGTGACCGCTTGTGCGTTAACTCTACACCTTTAGTTTTTTCACTGCTTCAGTAGATGCTCTTTTCACTGATGATTATCCACTCTTTCCTTTCCACTTACTCCAGTTAGTCATGCCTCCTTTTTTTTTACTGGCTGATTCCACTTTCCCCACCTCTACTTGCCCATGTTTTTCATCCCATCTTTGCTCTGGTGCCCTACCAAGATCCATTGCAGTTAGAGTGCTCGCTTCATTAGCAACACCCGACACTCATCTTGGTTTCTTCCAGCAGACAAGCCTGGAAGAGGCCAAGGCAAGATTAAGAATGGCAATCCAAGTGCACCAGCAAAACACACAAAACTAGTACATATGAATCAGTAAACAGTTTTGCCGCCAAACTCTGGAACAAGAAAGCACTGGTGATCACGAGATACAGACTGTTTTTAGCAGTGTACTGGAATGAGATCTAGGCTTTCCAGGTTCTTGCAACATCTATCTTTATTTCTAAAGGCTCTGTGAAAAGAAGACACTGAGGAGGGAACTTGGACAGCCTGGGGTGATACATGTCTGTCTACAGGGGGACAACTGTCATTTTCTAGCCTGTGTTTGCAACGGCTTATCTGTCAAGTTTAAGGAGCAATCTGTGGCCCCAAGAGTTGTCTGAGCCTGATCAGTGCTGAATCCAAATACAGCAGGTGGACTTTCCTCTTGTAAATGCTTATTTGTTTCCCACAACGGCTCCACCAGACACCAGTCAGCCCTGACCAGGCTGAGTTCACTCAGCAAGTAGCTCAACTCAATCACTTGTTTTTGGTTTGTCTGGGGAAAAGAGGAAAAAAAAAATAGAGAGGGAGAAAAAGAAATCCCAGGAAAAGTGAACATTTCTGAGAATGATGGTTGTTTGCTAATTCGCTTCAATTTTATATGAACTATTTGGGTTGGCTTCAGTGGAGCTGCCAGGTGGCTAAACATGCCGAGTGAGTGTGGTCAGTGCTTGGGACACGCACTGAGCTCAAGGCATCCAAAAAATTACTCCTGACCTTCATTTAGTCTGCCAATCACTGCAGGCTGCCCTTACATCACATTTTTCACTAGCCAGTAACAGATTCATAGAAGTTAAGGATGGAAAAGACCTGTTAGGTCACGCAGTCCATTTCCCCCCCTTCTTCCCCTCCGTTCCCTGAAGGTCAGCCCAGGGCTGTTCCCTTTCCCTACAGTCTATTTTCTAGGGCTTTGTCCAGTCTTATTTGAAATGACTCAAGTGGTGGGGCTGCCAGCAGTTCCCTCTGGGAGCCTATTCCACAGTCTAATGGGCTTCATTGTTAATTTTTTCCTGATTTCCAGCCTAAAATATCCCTTTGCTAGTTTTGTCCCATTACCCACTTGCACCACCCTCAACAGTTCCTCTCCTTCCTCCTTGTTAGCAGCACTAGCACTTCACACTGCTAAAGAACCAGTTAGCTGAGAATTCAAAAGCATTTTGCAAGAAGTAGACACTATCACTTCCTTTATAGTCATTGCAAAAAGAAGTTAAGGAGCTGGGAGAAAAAGTGAGTGATGACTAGAAGCAGACATGAAACTCACATCTCCTAACTCGTTTCGTGGCCTTTATAGATAAAAGCCTGTTCTCACCTCTCCATTCAAATTTATACACAGGGAGTTGAAAATGAGCAGAGAAGAGAAGGGTGGATCTGAGGTTTCGATACAAATCACAGCAATTCCTTGACACTTCAGTTTATTGAAGTGGTGACTGGGAAGAATGCTTGGAGTCTTTTTCTACTCTATCATCTTCCCCCCCCCAAAGATTCCCTTATTGATGTTTGGACTTTGCAATATCCAGGGCATTTGTTTTGAATAGGATGAGGCAGGTTGCCAATATAGTCTGTCTAGATAATGTCCCAAACCAAATAGCTGGATGTAAATAGATACCATAGTAGACTGACTCCATCCAAGCTTCACAGCTGGGCCTTGTCTCTACCGATACATTGAACCAGAATCCCAGCTCCAAACATGCACAGTATCAGGGATTTTGAGCCTTGAGCCTCTGTCTGGTCAAAGAAGAGACGCTTTCTCAAATACTCTTCATGAAGTATTTTCAAAATTACTCTGACCTTTTAGACCAGGCCTCATTGCCTGGGAGACTCTGCAAAGGTGCTTACTGTGTCAAGCTGAACAGTAGATCTGTGATCATGTGGTCCTAGCTTTATCGTAGATCTTGTATTAATGCTCTTTGAAGCAATCTGACGTGGCGTGAGCCCAACCTGCAAGGTCCCTTGAGGACTGGGCCCTCAGAAACTAGAAATGGAAGAGACCTACAGAATTAGCTCATCCTGTTCATTCCCCCGCCAATACAAGTCTGTTCCCCACGGTACATTTTCCAGTGCTGTGTCCAGACTGATCTTGTTTTTAAATGATTCATATGATAGGGTTTCCTCCAGTTCCATTGGTTACTGGATGTTTGCCAGAACTTTTTTTTTTTCCCTTACTTTGACTTTGTGTATTTGGATCCATCCAGAATTTTGAGGTCTGCAATTTGTACTGAGCACTAACTGGCAGTAGAGTGAGTAACTGCAGAGAAAAATTTAAGGACTTTATCCTGGTTTCTTGAGGCAAAAAAATCCCTGACAGAAGCCAAGGAGAGTGTTGTTTCAGAGAGATGGGCTGTTGGTGAAAGTTGCCTGTGAAGGACAGATGTGGGTTGGTTTGAAAAAAATAACCAAGCCTTTGTGCTGATGTGAGTGGTAATGCTGAGGTTTCTATCCTAGCTGTGAGCTCTCATGGCTGGTGACTGGGATTACTTTCTTCTCTGAGTTTACACTGACAGTCTGAATTTCAGAGGAGTACGCTGCGCCTATAGCCTGACGGTTTTAGCTAAGGAGCCTGGAAAGAGTGGGGTTGACCAGGCGCATGACTGCAAGCGTGGCTTCTTGCTTTGCCATCCCATGTCCCAAGCACTTCAGCACTATTGCAACACACTGTTCATCCTCCCACGTCAGTTGTCACTGAATTGTGCACTGTTTGGAGTCCTTGGATAATGCTGTCTGTGTCCTCAGGATATTGTCTTTTATGAAGAATAAATTAGCACCTGGAAAAACAGTTGGGACGGGCAGTGAGATTTTCTGAGGCAATCCAGTGCTCATCTGTGAGCAGCTGCTTCCTCAAAAGGACAAAGGTTCAGCAAGCACTGCTCTCTGCAGCCCAGGAAAGAGCTGAAACTAGTAGCAAGCTTCCCACTACGAAGAGGCCAAGATTTTATCCCTTTTACTTTCTTCTCCTTTCAGAAACCTTTTCTCTTCTGCCTCTCCAAAACTTTCTCTTTTCCCTTTCAGGATGCTTCATTTTGTGGGTAGGATGTGAGCTCTGCCTTCAGTGAGTGCTGCATGTATAGTTGCTGCTATGGAAAACCAGTGCTGGCAACAAGAGCCTGGGCTGGAACATCAATCATTGCTGCAGTGTAACCTGCAGGCTGCGGGATCCCCTGCAATGGACACCTACTGGAAAATATGAGAGATTTGGAAATAGTGTAGAAAAGACCAGAGAAGGAGGATGAGAAAGAAGGGGACAGAGCTCAGAGCCACCTCTTCAGAGAGTGCAGCTGTTCCAGTGTCCCTCAGAGCTTACCTGTCCTCATCCATCACAGGAGCCATGACCTTCTGTAGGATGGAGTTAAGAGGTTCGCCACCTCTCCACATGGGACTCTGAAAATCCTGGGCTGAGATCTATTTCCTCCTGGCCACTTAGAGATTTATTTTAAATCACCAAACATCACTTGTTGCTGAAGGACAAACTGTGCTCTGGTATGATTAACCTTAGGAAAAAAGTTTTGTTTCCAACAGTGTTATTATTTACTTTTACTTGAAGGAGTGGCAAACCACAATTTCTTCTCCTTTCTGCTAGTCAGTTTCAGTAGTCTTAACTAATGAGATCTAACTGCAGTTATCTTCCTGCATATTCTCCCAGAGAGGTCTACATGTGCTTCTAATTTTTGTTTCCTGTGGGTTTTCCTTGGAGCCTGGAACAATGACTCTTCGACTGGCACTGGCTTTTGTCCTAGAGGAACAGAAAGTGGGATCCAGACTGGTTTGGAGGGATGATGGTTGAGTGACTTCTAACAGGTGACAGTTCTGTATGCTGCACTATATGACACGTGACTTGTGTGCACAGGTAAAGTGTGTGACCTTAAGATAAGGAGCTCCTGCCCTAGAAAATTCTTGCCACTCTTCAGTTAAAAAGGTTTTTGTTACATAGAGGAAAAGGTCATGGAGTAACCTATATTGTTTAGCAGGAATAAAATTATGATTATAAACACTTCAGTCTGGAAATATACTGTGTTGCCTCCAGATTATCTGCAGAATAAAACGGTTATTCATTCAGCAGCAACTGAAATGAAAGATGGACCATAGAGTAAATGATATGAATTCTGACACAAATTAGTCAAAGCAAGAAAATTGGAAATCAAATTGGAAATAAGCATGGAGGGATTTTGTCCAGTTCTGTCCATACTGCAAGTGACTGTAGTTACTTTCAACCTGCAGTATATTTCATAACAACTTGTATCAGTGAATGCATTTGTTGTGAGTGCCTGCAAGGGTAGCCTTTGTTTGGCACAAAGTTGTGTAGTTATCCTTACAGTGTGGGATACAACTTCGAGACTCCTTCCTGATCCCAGGAAACTCACCACTCAATCAATAGTGGTAAGATATCATAAATGAGATCTGCACACTTAGATTATTTAGCTTTTCCAAGTGCAGGAAACAAATCAATCTACTTTGTCTTATATTAAACTGAAGTCCAAATGTCAATTACCACTGTAGACAGACAGGAGATAAAAAGATGATCCAGTTCCACACCTACAGAATAAAACCAGAGATAATATTTATTTTTTTCTAAAACCATCCCACACAGCTCAAATTTAATAAGCTTGAGGATAAAATGATGGAATAGTTTATTTTATCTGGCATGTAAATGATTAAAGTGAATATGTTTTTGTTCTGCTCATTTATAGCACCACCAGTATTGTAGATATGGTGGGCTGAAAATTTTCTGTCAAAATTGTTTTGGGATGAAAGTTTTTCTTTTGACAGAGCAATTTATTTTGGCGAAAATAATGATCACTCTTGGGAAAAAGTTTCCCCTGAAAATAGTATTTTGGCTGAAAATGGATTTTTTTTTCTTTTTCTTTTTTTTTTTTGATAAAAAGTCAGAATTTTATATGGCAAGAAAGGAAATTCCAAGTAACTTCATCATGACGTATTTTATAGATAGGCGAGAAATAATCCTGTCTCAAAGGGAATATAATATAAACTGACAGAAATCTAAGAAATTTGGATCAGTAATTTTGAAGTTACAAAAGTTTAAATTCAGCAGCTTTTCATGAGCTTATTAGAACCCCTCCAGTGATGAGGTTTTAATGCCTTAGTTTGGGATTGCCTATCTGAGAACATCTCATTCTGATTGCAAAGTCCTTTTCCGTAGTGTTTAAAGTCAGTAGAGACTGTGAGATCATCTGGTTTGGCCTCTTTACATGCAGTTAACCCCTTTCTGAGCCTAAAAGTCATGATTGGCCAAATCACATATAGCAGAAAAGTACCTAAACTTTACTTTCAGGCAGTTCACCTCTTTGATATGTTGTTTCTTCTGCTGTTTGATTTCCCTAAGTGTTAAAATTAATTAAATATTTAACTGAAAATTTATTTTAGCTCTTGACAATAGTTGTCCTTGCATGTTCTGGTAGTTTAAAGGTCACTTTGAAAGCCATTACTTTATTCTTATAAAGTTGTGGAATACTATTATCAAATTACTGAAACTTTAATGACTGTTAATACTAGATTGATGGTATATGCAGTAGAGTTCTTCAGTCTCTGCCTGTGCTTGTTGGGTGTAGGAGGCATGGGGAAAAGGGGAATGCAAGGTTCTTTAAAAATGTCAGAATTTCAGTCAGTGTAGTGGCTTTGGCCCCACCAGAGATACAGGAGGAATTTAATCTTCTTACAAAACATCTCTTTAATAGGTTTCTCTGGGCTGCAGCAACATTTTTTTGCCACAGCTTGATGCTGGGATCTCAGCCTGGCCCATTACAGGTTTAAAATCCATCTCAGAACTGCTGCTTTCCAGAAGACAATTCCTGTTTTATAAGAAGTGCATGTTTTTTTGTTGTTTGTTTGTCTTGTTTTGTCATTTCTTTCTTAGGCGTATGAATTTATGAAAAGCCTTTTCTTTGAGTAGCCCCAGATTACCTAGCAGTTCAGTTCACTTTGGTTGTCCTCTCCCCAATTTTGTCTATCTACCATTCCAACTATCTTTACATTTAACAAAAATTATCAGCAGTAATTTTATATTTCCTTTCAAATATTTGAGGATAATATGGTGTCTCAGGTTTATAGCTATCATTTTGTGACCCTGGTAAAAACAGCCTTATTTAGTGACATTACTAAAAGATTTTGACAAAATACTTTGAGTTATATCTGTTAGCTAATCCTCAATATATTTCGTATGCAGTTTCTTGGTACTATATACTGCTGATTTTTATATCAGAATGTTGTGTGGTACCAAGTCAAACACCCTATAAAAGTTTATTACATCCACACAGTTACATTTATCCAAAAAAAGCTTCTTAGAGAATGAACTCAAGTTTGTTTAAGCAACACTATTTTCCATAAAGCGTTTCATGTTGTCTGGTATTCATTATATTATTCTCCTTTATTTTGTTATCAGTTAAATTCCATATGTGCTTTTTTTTATTCTTTTGTTTGAGGTTGATGTCAAGATAATCAATATTGTAGCTCTGGTAGGTACAGTTTGCCCCTCTCGAATGTTTGCACAAGGTGATCATTCATCTGGTGTTTTCAGACTTCTGTGTTATTCTGGGATTTAGTAAAAATAAGCAGCAAGTGAGTGGAGATTTCTTTAGGCAAGTCCTTTAGGGCTCTGGGGTTCAAGTTATCCAGGCTGATGGCTTTAAAATGTGCATCCTTAGTAGATATTATCTAATTCCCTCTTTTGGACCTTTTTTTTTTGCTCTTTGAAATAAAAAAATGTCTAATCCTAATTAGGTGATTAAAACACATCATGGCCAAACAGAAAACAGATATTTATTTAATTTTTCTTTGTTTTCAGTATTATTATTAAGAATTTTGCCTTTATCACTAAGAAATCTGCCTTCCTTTGATTTCAATATATTCTGCAGCTAGTTTTGCCAGCCATGAACTTTTTCTTTAGGATCTTTTACCTTTTTTGCACACCTACTACTCTTTACAACTGCTAATTTGTAAGGTTTACGTTTGATATCTGAATTTTTTCTGAAATTGCAAGCATTCAGTACATCACTGAACCAAGGCAAGCTTTCAGGCAATGTTGTCTTTTTTGTTGATCATATGCTATCTGGTCACCTAACAAGTTCTTGAAGATCTCTCCACTGTCTGCCACCTGTTTTGTCTACAGTTTTTCTATTAGCAAATTTTTCTTATATTTTCCCAATGTCAGAATGTAACTGTTTGGAAATACCCAAGTATTTTTGCTATTTGGATTGCGCTGTGTTTGCCTACATGAAACAAATAGAAACTGGTCATGACCTGCAGTTCCTGATCAAGTATTGGTTTACTGTTCAGAATTCAATTCACCTTTATCCATCATAAAGAGTTACCACATACAAATACCTCGCGGGCTTGTTTCCCTTGGTGAATGACAGGCAGCTGTTATGTCATTCCATTTTTTACTTTGACATTTCTGGTGGCTCACAGTCTGCTATCGTCTCCTTAAAAGCTTCCTTTGGACCTTACTCATTTTGTTGAGCCATTAATGTTTAGGATCCTGCATTTCTGACATATCAAAACTCAGTCATTCAAGATCTGAGTTGACTTATCTGATTTATCTTACAATATTATCTGATTTATCTTATAATGTTATCCAGCAATACTTCCATTATAAAATTACTTTCTTCTGGTATGGTCAATAAGGACTGCAGCTCCACAGATTGAAAATTCCCATTTAAGGCAATGTACTCAGTCAGCTAGGGAAAGCTAAATTTAAGATGTCTCTGTTAAGCCTGTTGGGTCTTTCTGATTAACAAAGTACAGAAACCTTTATATTCTACCAGCTGAAGCAGTGAGATTTGATTCATTCGTTTAAAAAATAAAGTAAACAAAACTTCATATAATTAATTACTGAAGTGCTAAGACTGGCACTTAGAAGGTAAGGCATTCCAGAGCTCAAATTGTTGTTGCAAATTAACTCTGTTGCCTGCGCAAATGCATTTTCTTTTCCAGTTTCTCTTTACCTGCAAACTTTACTTGCAGCATAACTGTAACATATTAAAGGCACATGATGTGTAACATAATCAAGTTAGAGATGAACTGACAAATAAAACAATTAAAATGTTCACAGGCTAATGAGATTTGGTGTTCGTAGATTTGGGGGCTGAAATGGGTCACTGTCCCAGTTTCTCTGACCTACTCTGTGACAAGGGCCACCTAATTCCAGGTAGCACTTTTGCAGTGTGAGGAACTGGAATAGTTTTACACTTAGGCCATTGAATCATCCTGTGGCTGTGAAATTACTGTTGAACTACTAGAGCATTTCACTTAAACATCCAATCTGCATTTAAGACTTCAAGCAATGATGAATTTACCACTTCCCTGGGTAATATGTTTCAGTGATTAATTACTCTCTCTCTGTAAGGAATTTGTATCCTATTTTCAGTTGACATTTTTCTACTTTGCACTTTCAGCCAATTGATCTTGCAGGACCCTTCTCTGATACAGTTAAGAGGTTGCTCATATCATGCCTCTCCACCTCAGAAGCTTTAAAAATTGGTCTCTGTTTCTTTGACGGCCAAACCTGATTGAACTCTTTGCATTTCTTGTTAAATGATATATTTTCCAGAACCTTTCCAACTTTTGATGTGTTTTAAAATGTGAATTCCAGAGCTGGACGCATTGCACAGAGTTCTTACCAAACCATGTGTGGAGGCAATACTGCTATGTTTAACCCAAAGCATTACTATTTTTAGCATGGAATTAAAGTGATTTCTTTCCCCCCTGCTTCTTGCTGTCAAATCATGATCCCTGTAGCAGATTCCTGTGATCCACAGTCCATCACTGTGGTGTCAGTCTTTCTCCTGTGCATACCCCTGCAGTTAACAAAGGTCGTTTTTGTGGCAGAATTCACTTCATTACAGCAAAAATAAATAAAGCCTGTCACCACTGCAGCAATGAGCCTAGGTGCTTACCTTGGAGCTGAGCTGGGTGAGTAAATATACACTGTCTTTGAAATACTGTGAATGGCCAACTGGATTGCATCCACATGAGTGCGTCAGACAGAAATCCTAACAGTCTATTGTTTCACTTGTGCCTGTGTCTTTAATGATTGCCCGATACAAAGAAGAAAAAGCAATTATCAGAGGCGGCTTTTAGGAATAACTTTACATATGGGATGCAATTGCAGCATGAAAGAACACTGGCTTAATAGTGACAGACAGTGACTAAGAGATCTGAGTACCAGGGAACTAGCTGCCAAAATCGCATCCAAGAAAAAAATGTGGGGGGAAAAAAGTCTTTCAGACTGGCCTGTGTATTTGTGAACCCACAATTAGTGATACTAGCAAACTGCTGTGCATGCTGGTTCAGCCTTGGATGGACTTGTGCAGCCCTCTGTGTCCCTCAGATACTTGTGCCTTGGTTTGCATCCCCCTTGTTGGACTCTGGATTATGCTACTGGTGGGAGGCACAGTCCAGTGCTGCGCTCCTGATGGCCTACATCTTACCCAGCTTTTGAGCTACTGAAACATGGTTCTGTGTGCTTGTTCATCCTGGTCTCATGCCAGCGGTGCCTGTGGCACAGCTTTCTCATCAGTCCCCTGTGCTGCCTGTCTCCATCCCCATTCCAGCCAGGTCTGCTCCTCATCTGTGTTGTTCCTGAGATGCTGCAGGGCATCCTGCTAAAGCCTGGGGACTTAAACACCCAATGCAGTTTAAAATAGTTGAAAAACTCTGCCCACTGTCACCTAGGCAGTGTCTGAAGCTTGCCCTTGATATTCTGGCCCTTGGTGTTTAAACCATTGGCTGTTTTTCTATGAAGACACAACTCTGAGGAACAGTGCAGTTTGTCCCCTGTTTCATTTTGATGTGGCCTGCCCTAGTACCACTTACCATCTCAGATTTAAATATTAAATGCTTTTTCCCCTGTGGATGTCTTCAGTCTGGAGTTTTTGTGAGCCCTGAGGGTCCAGGATGTCAAAGCAAACCAACTAAAGTCACTACCATACCTTCAGGACTTGCTCTTGATTAAAATAATAGAATCATAGAATAGTTAGGGTTGAAAAGGACCTTAAGATCACTTAGTTCCAACCCCCCTGCAATGGGCAGGGACACCTCTCACTAAACCATGTCACCCAAGGCTCTGTCCAACCTGGCCTTGAACACCGCCAGGGATGGAGCATTCACAACTTCCCT